>JAKTPS010000230.1:0-17239 GCA_030556275.1 Lipomyces sp. NRRL Y-27488 | reverse complement strand
GACAGAACAAGAATATATACTGCTTTATTGAACATTGGTAGCTCACTACCTTACAACGGTCCTCATCTCGCACTCCACCTCACCTCACGGCTCCTCTTCTGCTTTTGGTCCAGTGTGCAGCCCAACCGAAAATGGAACACCAGGCTCGTGACGCCGGCGGTCAGACGTCGCAGCAGCAGCAGCAGCAGCAGCAGCAACAGCAACCCCAGCAGCCGCAAGCCCAGCAACAGCAGTCAGGCTTAGTCCACTCCTCCTCCTCGGCCGCTCTCAAGCGCGTCAACTCCAAGCATTTCGTCGTCGGCAACAGCTCGCGCAGCCATCTCCGCAATTCCTCTACCCGCCTCAACAAGTTGGGAAAGCTCACGCCCCTCAACCTTGCATCGCAGGCAGACGGCCAAGCGCCTCCTACTCCGACTGCACCTCCCTTGTCCGCCGACTTTATTCCTCCGCATGCTTCTCTCGCTGGTCAATACGGTGTTCTCAACCAGCAGAACAAGCAACTTGCCGATATCAAACGGTCCAAGAGCTCCGACTCGCTGACTCGCCGCAGGGAGGTAAGTGGTCTGGCGTTAACTGGCCGCAAAGGATCGCGCGTCAATCTCGCACAGAAGCGCACAATGTCCGGTCTTGGCCCATTGACAGCAATGGCTCCTATTGCTACCACGGCCCGCACTCTTGCGCAAAGGCGGGCTGAAGCCAAATCACTGGCGCGACAGGCAGAGAAGACCAAGGACGAGGACGAATCAGAAACTGATACGGATGATGAGGATGAGAATCAAGGTCTTTCCATAGACGTTGCCCCTCGTCTTTCCGGTGCAACGCCCAGTAGTAATGCTGGCGCCGACAGAGATCAGAGGTCTTCCATTCAATTTATGAACGAGAGAGACAAGGCTCTCAATCAGCAACAGCAGCAGACGGCGTCGTCGTCGGCGCCCACTTCAGCCACCGCCTCGCTGCTGAACTCTCCCGTAAACAGGGAACATGCATTTACGCAGACCACCGCTGCCAATCGGCAAGAGAATCTGGCCAAAGACCAAACGAAACTAGCCAAGGAGCCTGACGACAACGCCTCCAGAGCGGGTATGCAAGAAAGTTCCAAGGTTTTGGCACTCTCTCCTATCAAGTCGTCCGCGGATTTAGGAAAGACTTCTGTTCCTCCCACGCCTGGCATACGAAGCAATCTTGCTGCAGAAGCGAGGAAAATGCAGCGAGACACAACGATTCAGCATGTCGCCGACTATTCACATCTCGCTACTTCCATGTCAGGTGGCTCTGCTGACTCAGCAAATTCAGCTCTCAAGTCACGCTTTCTGGTTGATGGAGCACAAGTGGGGCCCGCTGTGAATACTCCGTCTGCAGATTTGTCCGATGGGATGCAAAGGCAACGCCATGTCAATCAACTGGCGACGTCTTCTTCTGCGGACTCAAACTCTTCATCGTGGCAGCCAAGCAATCCAGGCCTTCCGATCACAGCTGCACTGACTCCTACTCCGGGGGGAACAAGGTCTTCACCAAGACCACCGCTGATGACCGACGAGGAGGCTGCCGCTGCCGCCCAAGCCGCCGCCGAAGCAGCGGTCGCTGCCGTCGCCGCAATTGGCCATGACTCAAAGTTTCAGATGTTTGGAGGAGAGGCGTCACTTGCTGATATCGCAAACACGGCGCATCCGGGGATGGGGAGACGATTGCAACAGCGCTCGTCACATGGCGCTGGAGAGAATTTTGGTATGACGTCCAATGGGTTGCATACCAACGACGGTGGCCGCTACATGGACGATTACTTTGGAAATGCGACATACAGCAACATGGCGCGCCGAATTTCTGGCACTAATGCAGCCCACCGCGAGCTTGACTTGTTGTCAAAGGAATTGAAAAACGTCAAGCGGCACCGTGACCCGGTTGCTGAATCTCTCGACCGCGTCCGTGCTATAATGAATTTGCAGAGTGACAACTTAATCGACGCCGGAAAGACGAAGTGGTCGTTCGGTTATGGCGACGACGGGGCGACCGATCGAGACGAGGCCTCGAGATTTCTGAAGTCTGGAAAAAACGCCACGGATGAAGAGATTGCGGGGGTTTTGGATAAGCTGTGGAACGGGCAGTGGAAGTTGGTAGAGGAACGCATTGTGCCGACGACGCATAATGTACGCGCGACGACACCTGGATTGGCGCATGCGGTTGGACGAGGCTACAATGCGGTGCGGAGATCATAGAGACGATTGCGCTATGCTATTGCCGAGAAGGTCAATTGCGTTTGTTTGACTGCTTTTAGGCGTTTGGGATTATTAGCCAGGTTAGTGGCGTAGGAGTATATCGAACAATTTATAAGTCACTTGTTTGTTATTTTGCTAATAGCATTTTCCATTGTTGTCTTAAAGCGGAACACTATCGACATGAATATGGCATCTATCTAGATTGACAAGACTTGGTTGGTCGCTCAAATTAAATTTCGTCAAACCGGGAATTAACAATTGAACTCGACAGGTGTCTAAAGTCTTCATCTCGCTAGACAGTGGGCGGACTGGAATGGCCGTCGCAAGAACGCTTGTGCCCGAATTGCCAGAGTAGAAGAAGCTTCCATAGCCTGTTCCGCTCCCTTGTCTTTGTTGAAGCCGGCTTGGCGTCAGGCACATTGCGGCTCACAGGAGTCAGGTCCCACTGTTGGAACAGCCTCCGACAGCCAACAAGCAGAGAAATATTGGGGAGACAAGTATTTCCGCGGGCTTCTTTTTTCTTTTGTATTTTTTAAAAACATTTCCGGGGGGACCCCCGAGGCCTTCTTTCAGACAAGAGTCTACGTCAGAAGAGAGCGGCTGCATCCGAATGCCCCGAGCGCTTAATCAAATAATCGCACTTGCCACTTGTGGTGGGAACACTCCAATAGGAGCGCGATCTCTAATCTTACAGTATGCCATCGTTCAAGACAGCCAGAATATGTCGTAAAATAAGGCAAGAACCGATGGGATAACTCGTTGGAGTTGGTTGCTCCGCTCTTCTAGATCATGCTTCCATCAGGGGCAAACTCGTGCTGATCTGTTTGACGTGCATGAACTCCTCGGCTATTTTGTGCAGATGGTCGTTCTACAGGAAAGTTTAAAACAAATTTTTACTTGCAAAGTTCTCACGATTTAGTGATAATCAGAGTAGACAATTCTGTTCAGAAGAGTTCCTATCTACCTTCTCGACGAAGTCCGACATTAAGACAATTCCCGCAAGCTTCAAACCTACCAGTAGTGTGCCCACCAGCGCTAGTTTCCGGCGTACGATAGGCGGCCGTGGTTATTCGCACGTCAAAAGTGACTGAACCTTGTCTTGCGTACATGTGCCCTATCGGCCCCTCACACGGCCAACCAAACGGCGCCGACGAAAAGGGCAGCGAAATTATTGCCGCTGGGGCAACTGATGTCGGTGGCGTCGTACACGTGAGTATTCAATGCGGTTGCAGTAGCCTGTTAAGATTATTATTCTCTGCTACGTCATGCTCTCCGTTTACACTGCCCACTCCGAATCCATCAAACTCTGTTAGTCGCTTAGACTGGCTTTGCTCCACGGAAATCCTTCGGCACTTTATCTTCCCGATGTGTCCGCTTATTAAGAACACTTCCTGCCATGTTCGCGGCACTTCACGGGTTCAAAGTCGTCTACCAAGAACTCTGGCGTCCATATTATACAACTCACCTCTCAGTTTCACTAGTATCGCACGGCATATAGGAATACGGCCATCTTTTGAACCATCATGAATGCTCGGAGATTTCTCTCCGGTCTCCTTCTGGCGACGGTCATGCTTGTTCTTCTCAGCAGCATAGCAATTACGTCATCCACTGACCCCGATGAAAATCTCGCCAAAAGTGGCGGCTCGTTCGTTAAAAGCAGTCTGCAATCGGCACTGGATCTATTCGATATGGACAAGACGACCAATAAGCCGAAGCAATACAATCTCGGCTATTGCGACCTCTCTCACAGTGGTGTGACCAACAAGGCCATGGTTCTGACGTCGAACGCGAACCACTCAGAACTAATTGCATCTCGGATTGAGTTCGAATTCGACGGGAAGTTTTACTTCAATCCTAGCCTGCTGCCAGCACCTCCGGGCTCGGACTTCGACTATGTCGCTTTCGCGCGATACGGCGACGGCGGTGTCCACCAGCTGCGGTGGTGTACAATGAGGTGGCACACAACGGAGGTCACCCAGCGGTCGTTCTTGACCTGCACTACTTCGCCCAACGCCGTCCGTTCACCGCATTTTCCGTCGATACCCGGAGCGTGCGCGGTCGATTTCCAGACTTTCGACCAAGGGCTCATTGACCAGCGAGTTTTCTTTTCGCCGTTCGGAGAGCCTTTGATGGTTGTCGGCTCAAATTCACATGTCGTCTGCCTGGGGCTGTATGTGATTGACCTGCGGGTTCTGGCCCCGGAACTTACGGAGATACTCAAGCTCGAAAACGTTCCTCTTCGATTCGACAAGTACGCCGAACTGAGCGGCCCCGGCCCATCCGGCGACTCCGTTCACAAGAACTGGTTTATGTTGTTTGACGAACAGAACAACCCGTACATATCCCACGACATGTACCCGCAACGAATAACCGAGCTGCGCAATCCGGGAAAGAACATCGTCCCCGAATCGTCCAACTCGAAGAACTGCCTGGCCAATCTCGTCGGCGAGTCCGACTCGGTCGAGCTTCACCAAGGAACGAACTCGCTGCGTGTGACGCTGTGTGAATTTCCTTGCGTGCCGACAGTCAAAAACACCGTGCTCATTTCAATCGTGCACGGCAAGTACAAAAACGACTTGGATGTATATTACCGCCGATATTTGGTCGTCATGGAGCCTGTCGCGCCGTTTAAAATTATCGGATACTCTCGCAATCTGATATACGCAGGCACGGATTCGAGAGAAATTATATATTCTGTTTCTATGGCATGGGACCTCAAATCAAGAACTCGAGAATCCTGGGCAGAGCACGACAACAGTCCAAAAGCAAAGCACAAGTCATCATCGTTATTGATATCACGGGCAATATCACAATCAACATCCTCGTCCTCTTCCGCATCAAGCAGCGAACGTGCACCGTACCTCAATCTGCGCGACGAGAGTGTCGGCAGCAACAACGACGACAATGGCGACGGGCCCGTGAACTCGAACAACAATCCAGAGGTCATTGATCCAAATCGCAACGACGACGATCACGGCAATGCCAATTCTGCGGCTTGGACGTTTATCGAAAACGTCAACGAGCTGCGTGAGAAGATGGCGACGCAGTACGGCAACCCGCTCGTGGCCGATTCGTATCATGGCTGGATCGACGACACCTTGCTCATCACCTTCGGCATTTCAGACACGTACAGTGCCTTCACGCAAATGGAGGCAAGCCATCTTCTGAACTGCTTGGTCAAATGCAAAGCGTAGTATCGGGCATATTTCCTTTTTTTTCGTTTTGGTTCGTTTTTTGGTTTCACAAAAATGGGAAGGGTCCGGAAGTCGCGTAGTTTCAGTATCTATGTACGATATCATATTCTGTAGTATATATGTTTCAGTTCCGTGCGATGCCAGTCGGCAATAAAGTATTTACCAATTTTCCCTTGTTCCACTTGTGGCGCATGTAGGCATTTTCTTCAGAACGGAAGACAGAGCAGCGTGGCGTCTAAACACCAGGAGTAAACAAGTTATTCTAATATTGTACAGCCAATCTAATTCTCAAACAATCCACAAAAAGCCAAGCGTATATAAACCAAATTCGAAGCAATCAACCCGACAGCATTACCATTGCCAGCAAAACAAACTAAACGCAAAATCAACCTTCCTTCACGAGAACCCAGTTCAAATTCTAGTTTATCTGGAGCAAACTTCAACCACTTTTGTACATACATCACATTATCCGGGTCGACACCATTTCTATGATGGGCATTGTCAGTGAGGGCTAGTATCCACACTGGTTCGGATACGTCCTTGCTGTTAGCGGCTGAGGCATCAGACCGTTCGCAAGTAGAGCGCTGAAATCCCACTCAATCGCATTCTCTGTTTTCCAGCACCAGAATATCCAGCCAGAGCCTTGCTCGTAAGCGTCTAGTTGGGCCTCGATGTACTGCCGCGAAGCGACCAAGTCCTCACTGGACCATGTCGAAATATCCCATCGCGTCTCACAGCTGCCAAAGTACGGGCTGGAGTCATAGGTGCCGTCGTATCGGGCACCGCGGTTGACGCCGTTTAACCACTCAGCCTATATAATGTCAGTTGAACGCTGCTGATAATGTGCAACAAAAATTATGCAGAAATACATACACAGTCAGTCAACGCGGCACTCCACTCTCCCACCACGGTCCATAGATTAACTTGCTTAATGAGATTGCCGATTCCACATGCAGTCGCAATATGCGCATTTATGTCACGACCAACTTCGCCAGGAGAAAAGACTTGATACTATTTCATAATTTGGTTAGTGTTTCGAAATTTGGCGCAGGTGGTTGAACAAGACAAAACAGTAGGCGTACTTGATGCGTGTCTAGAACAACATGCGAGTAGTCGGGGAATTCCATGAAACCGTTCCTATAAGATGTCAGAACGACGTAGTGGATTTTAGGATACATGTCCCAAATAATTGACTCACCATGCAGTCGGTGATTGAAAAGCATCGTGAATAGCGAGCTAAGATCGAATTCAGGAAAATTGTAACAAGGGCAACAAGCAGAAGTGCCACTCACCACTATGTCCGATCCAGTGCGGAGACTATTATACGCATATTTGTAGTAATCTTGGACCAGGGACATGTCCATTTTAGGTCCGAGAGGCTCATTGACAGGCTCAATTGCGACGACGACATCGTTCCACTCGAAAGCTGAGTATTTGGCAATTACTTCGTCGAGGACCGAGTTCGTCAGCGCAAGATTGACATCAGTTTGCCAGGCTACGGAGTCTGCCGTTTTCAAAAGAAGTTAATCAATTAAAACAGCAAAAAAGTTCTTTCGAATAATACAAGCAAGCATACCTCTCAATCCGGAATTATCGAATCCGTTTCTGATAAGGTGCAGGGAGTCAGCATTCCATTGGGAGCAAGGGGTTCCGGGTCGAGCCGGACCGTGCGGAGTTAAAAAGACCCCACCATGGGGGGACTAAGGGGGGCTGGGAAGTCTAGCCCTGCACGACATGAAACGCTTCACCGATGAAAACACGAGCACTTACTGTGAACCAGGAACGCCGTGAATATCAATCCAAATTTTGATATCCGCAGCGCGGGCCCATTGCAGTGCTCTGTCGAGATAAGGCACTTGGCCCTGAACATATGGGTCATCTGCGAGGAGCTGGAATGCCCAGTAGCCGACTGGAATCCGCGCGCTAAAAAGTTAAAAATAGAGTTAGGAACCATTCGACAGCCGCACGCCCCATTATGGCGCGTCGTTCTCGCGCTTGGGAGTTCCAAGCCAGACACAACGAAAGACCGTACTGATTCAGGCCTGCCGCGCTCATCTGAAAGAAATCATCTTGCGTCAACCAGGTATCCCAATGAGACTGGAGCTGCTGCAGAGCTGCATCTTTTCCAAGCGTTGCCGTGAAGTGATATTCGTCGACGGGGATGTTGCCAGAGCTTTCGAATTGCCGGAACAGACTGAGATTGATGTAACTGCAGTAGATCAAAGAGATTCACCGTTAGTATCAAACAGAGTCTGAACAGCAGAGCCAGTGTTGGTTTGTCATTTGAACAAGGGGTAGGGACACATACGGCTCCAGAACGAGCCAGCCGCCAATGTTCACGCCGCGAACTTTGTCACCAGCATTGTAACCGAAATTGAGCCATCGCTTTCTAAAGAAAGGAGAAACCGAGTCAGTATCCGCAAGAAACACAATAACCAAACGGGAAGCCACGACGACGTACGGTGTCGGAGACGCAGTGGTGAAGGAAAGAAAGATGGTCGAAAAAAGAATGAGATTCGCGACGGCTTGCCTGACCATGGCGAGACTGACTTGGGAAGACAAGGAAAGAATGAGTGAAAGTCGCCTGCTGATCAAGAAAAAATGACTGGCGAGTCAACCAAATAATAGGGATGAGGAACGAGAGAAATACAATGACGGAGTGGACGAGCAGGTCTCATATATGTCGGGGAAGGCATCCGGGCTGGACGCCAATTCGTGGCCGCCGAGAGCCAGCGATATGTAAGAATTCACGGAATTCACAGGCAAAGCTAAAAAATGCCGAATTCGTTAACCCACTGAGCTTGTGAGGACTACATATGATACAAAAGCCATGTGCCTGGCCAATGCCCCAATCGCGGTCTAAGGTTCCTGCATCACGCTAGGCCACAAGCCGCGACCGCGCGCCTCCTCAGTCAAAACTGCTGTCGGTATCATATGGTCTAAGACACCACCAACCAGTCTCCCCCAGCCAGTGCCGGGATAGCACTCGTACACGTAGTATGATATGTATAGCTGGCAGTAGAAGCGAAGACAGCAGGGCAATGCTCGTCCACATTCACTCCGGTGAGTATCATACCCCTCCTCGCTCTTCTCTTTAAGACTTCCCTTTTATTTTGCACTCCCGAGACCGGACTGTCGCGGCCCTTTAGTCTCATTTCCATGTATATACATACCGCCCGAGAATCTCTCTGGAGTGAAGAGATTGTGGCAGAGATCATAGCGGCATCCAACAATGCTGGTTTCCTTCATACCGCCACGTCGTCATTTTTTCGTATTCCTGCTGGAGGGCTTATCTCTGAGAAAATATTAAATGTAGACCGGTCATTAAAACGAAATCTGGACTGAGATCTTTTTCAGGAAGGTCCTCAGCTGGTGGTGTTGAGGTTGCCAAGACAATGAGCTACGACAGGGGGCGCTGTCACAGGCAAGCGACAAAATTAGAAATTCAGAGCCGGAATCAGACAAACATGCTATGATATCATATATTGACAGTACTGTACTGTAGTACATACATTTCACATACGCAAAACAAAAAGCATGGTCTCCCATGGTCTCATTGTCTATCTTGTCGTGAAATCAAAAATACAAAGAAAAAAATAAAAATAAAAAAAAACACACCCCACGGGGGTCTCGAACCCCCAACCTTGAGATAGCACAAGAAGTCGTTGACTATCATTTAAGAGTCTCACGCTCTGCCAATTGAGCTAGCAGGGTTGTACAAAAAAATTGGCCGCACAGTTTTTCATGAACCCAAAACCCAGCAAGTATATTGGATTGGCTACAAATGCATTTCTGCAAATATATATCTCTGAGCTTGCTAAATAATCTCCTCCACTCTCCAGTGTCTGTTGTGGTAGTGTCTCTCATGCTACTGTCAACCTCTAGAGAGCTTGATTAGAAATAGTTGAGCATGCTACACTGCCGACCCTCAATATTTTCTTCCGGATTCGGTAATTACTTAGGTTGAGAATGGCACGGTCGATCTGCCTGGCCAGTCTCACGGTAAGGAAGCCTTAGCCACCTAAATATTAGTCAGACTTGGCGTAGTTCATATATTCCTATACTGGCGCGAACTAGAACAATGGACGAAGAGATGCTTTGTCTTTTGGGATTTCCGTTAATGTTAATATCATACTGTACTACATACACCGATATTTCAAAAAGTTGATCTCTTGCACTTTTTAGTTTTCAGTACGATTTTTATTGAAGAGATTCAACAGTTTCGGCTCCAGCTTCTTCTTACAAGACCCAAAACGAGGTCGCTCTGAAAGGCTCCAAGAAATGCACCCTTTGATTAAGTTTTTATGCCATATTTGGAGGATACTCAAAAATGGCAAGTAATGAAATAGCTGAGATTGGTTTGGAGATTGGTTTCACTTGATGTCAATTAATAAATCTACGGAAGCCTATATACAAAATATACAAATGTCCTGTTCGGCTTGTGGGAAACCATCGCAACCCCACCGCCGATTCTACACGATCTACGTGATGAGCTAAGGGATAATTAAATCCGTTGCGGAAATAACCACGAACACGGTCTTAGAGACAGGGCATCCCGTAGTAGGCCTCTCGGCCGGAAAAATTACAAAAGTTAATCTTAAATAAGTTATATCAACGTCATTGCTGGACATAATAAATCAAATCTCTCTGCCGGAAATATAAAGTAAAGCCGATCTCCGCAGATGCGCACATCTATACGTTACCATTCCCTTCTCACATCTGCTGCCCGTCGATTAAAAATGACCGAATTCGATCCCAAAGACATGGAATACCGGTTGCTTGGCAACTCAGGTCTTCGAGTGTCGGCTCTCTCCTACGGTGGTTGGCTCACGGTCAGTGACGATAGCGTCAAGTCTACTAAGGCCGCGTTCGAAGAGGCATGGAAGCATGGCGTCAACTTTTTCGACACTGTATGATCGTCTACTCTAGTAATATCTTCATTGAAATGTTAATTCTTACGTAATTTCTTTGAATCAGGCTGAGGTGTATGCGAACGGACAGTGCGAGACTGTTTTCGGGCAGGTCCTTAAAGAGCTCGGATGGACCAGATCGGATTATGTTATCTCGACCAAACTGTTCTGGGGTTTCGGTGGTAAGAGCCCTAATGGTCGTGGCCTTTCGCGTAAGCATCTAATGGAGGTAGGCTGACATTTGCACTGTGACGTGACATTGAAGATCAAATAGTAACTAATTTGTCATAGGGAATGGACAGCTCACTCAAGCGCCTTCAACTGGACTACGTTGACATTGTTTTTGCGCATCGTTGTGATCGCGACGGTGTTCCAATGGAGGAGGTCGTTCGTGGATTTACACAGCTCATTCAAGATGGCAAAGCTCTCTACTGGGGAACGTCTGAATGGTCTGCGTTTGAGATCGAACACGCTCATCACATTGCGACCAAGTTCAATCTTATCGCTCCAATTGCTGAACAGCCCCAGTACAATGCTTTTAAGCGTGATAGATTCGAAGCTGAGTATTTCCCACTCTTCCAGCTCTACAAGTACGGCACAACGGTGTGGAGTCCATTGGTATGTGTTGTCCATTTGCATATTTTGACATGATACTGAAAGTTGAATTAGGCTGGTGGTCTCTTAACTGGGAAGTATAACGAGGGCTTTGCTCCTGGGACCCGTCTCGGAGATGCCACGCTGGGGTATCTTGTTGCCGCCAAGAAGGAACTGTCGACCCCGGAGGGACTGGCCAAGATTGAAAAGGTCAAGAAACTCACAGTCATCGCTGAGGAGCTGGGCGCCACAACAGGCCAGCTCGCTTTGGCCTTCCTATTGAAGAACCCAAATGGTGTGTATCCTTGTGACACTTTCCGTGCGTGTCTACATTACTTACTCAAATACATATAGTTTCTACAGTTATCACCGGTTCCACTTCAGTGCCGCAGCTGCAGCAGAATTTGGGTGCGCTCCAAGTGTACAAAAAGTTGACCGACGACCATATGGCGAGAATCGAGAAGATTCTCGACAATAAGCCGGACTACAGGGCCCTTTTCTAGACGGAACAGGGCAATCTTATATTGTCTTGTACTTAGTATCTACCAAGGCGTCAGTCCCGCGTCAGTCCATTATATAGTGCCAATGCACAAAGTGCTTTTGAATCCTGCGTGGCCGTAATCATATCACTAAACGGGACGATCCTGACTGTAATACGTTCTCCGACTTCATCCTTTGCTCCACCAAAACGACCTTCCAGAGCTCTTATATCTGCTGCCGGCAATACCTTCTTGCATATGAAAAACTGCATCTGCTCATCGCACAACCCTGCGCTCATGTAGATCCCACCGTTTGCAGTATAAAGTGGCTGCATATCCTTCGGATCGATCTCGATCCCGCATTCTTCCTTTAACTCGCGTTGTGCGGTGTATGTAAGGGTGCCGCCTTCAGATGATGTATCATTCGGATCGAACATGCCGGCAGGAATCTCGACCATTGACATCGTTGCACCCGCTACACGAGGCTGAACTACTAATACAACCTTTGCTTTTGCTATAATAGCCGTGTGAGTGAATCTCATAGATCATGTCTAGGAGCAACACCAAAAAGATTTGCTCACCATCGTCCAAACCAACTTCACCTGGTTGCTCCGTCTCTGAATTTAGCAATGGATAAAGCAGCACAAGAATAGACACGCTTTGTCCACGTAGGAGAACAATCCCCGGAAGCTTATTTCCCGCGTTGTTCTCAACTGTTGCCTGCAATTTGAGAAATCCAAGTTTCTCCCTGAAATAGGTTAGAAAAAATTAAGCATCTAAGCGGACCACGTACTTTGTCTTGCCAAAGAAGTCTGCACTCTGAATTTCAATCCCTTTCAAGTAGTAGTAAGATTCTGTCTGATCATTACTACTATGCCCACCTTTTATAGGGGTTCCATCTAAGCTGGACTGCAACCGGGAGAACCACCTTACAAACGGTGGGAACTGCTCCACATGATCTCGTGTCAGTGTTCTTGAGAGATGTGCAGCAATCTCAATCTTCACGGACTTGTATACAAAAGAAATACCGGCCACTCCGATCTTACCACTCGTCAAAGGAATAGACATGGCATGCTCAGATGTTATGAGAATGTGACGACGATATGTCATTTCGAACCTCCAAAAAGAAGATGTCCCAACCGATAGCCGAGCCGCACGAATTCAATGGGTTGGAAATTAAGACCGCTCTTGCGCCGTCAATCCATCTAGCACGATGGGAAACAAGCGAATAGTTATTGCTCTGAATCAACGGGTGAAGATCGACAGGGTAGCATGGAGGGCCTACAGTATGGTTTATCGTGCGCAGTTAACGAGGCGGCGTACTATCTTCTTAGGGGCGAAACCGTGGCCGCATACTGTCCACAAATGCAGAACTGTTTCTACATCGGAGACAATGCCAGGCCAGGGATCAAAGCTGGCAGGTATCCGAAATTTATACCAGCTGCACAAAGGCGAAGAGGATAATGGATCTGGAGGACTAACGATTACGGATCCACTCGTGCTATACAGGTCTTACATCGAGTCTGACCGGATAAGACCCGACGAAGCACAGCATCGGGCAGCTATCGAGTTTCAAAAGCTATATCATCGAGTTCAAGACTATACTCCCCCTCAGGACTTTCAGCGAAGGGTAGATAAACTGATGGAGCTACTAGAGGTTCGAAGAAACAAAGAAATACTACCGACGACTGACTTGGCAGACCGACTAATGACGATGCTATGACTATATAGATATCTGAAAGTGATAAGCATGTAGCTTGGTTCAGTCCTGAGCGGCAATCCTTTGCTTTGATTGAAATGCTATCAGAAGAAGAAGAGATCTTCAAAATCAATTCGCCTCAAGGGCTCTTGGTGCACGGAGAAGTGTAAGTCAACCCGAGAGATGGTAAGTCAAGCAGAAGTTAACTGACCCTTGCTCAGAGGAAGCGGCAAGTCAATGCTCATGGATCTTTTTGCGGCGTCTCTTCCACACGCGTCAAAGAAACGATGGCACTATCACAACTTCATGCTTTCCATCTACGCCCGAATCCATAGAGAGACTGAACGAAATCAAGAGCTGAAATACGCGGCAAAGGCAACTGCGACACACCGGTATAGTTTGCAAGATGAATATGTCTTACTGAAGATTGCAAAGGATTTGATAGAAGAGAGTGCCATATTACTTCTTGATGAGTTCATGTTACCCGATATCGCAGCTGCCAAGATAGTAAAAACATTGTTCATGTACTTCTTTAAAATGGGTGGTGTTTTGGTAGCAACATCTAATAGACTACCTAAGGAATTGTATTCTGCTGAGTACAAAAAGTCGCAGTTTCGATCGTTTTATGATATCTTGCAGGCTCGCTGTGTCTCATACGATATGCGGAGCTCTAATGACTGGAGGCATATACTATCTGAGGAAGCAGCAACGGATTTGGCTGCGGGCAATGGACAAGCGATTCGAAGATACTGGGTGTCCGGAGTGCACTCGGACAAAGACTGGAATGCGACAGTTAACGACGTGTTTGGAACAGCAAATTTCACTACAGAGGCTTCATCGGATCAATTAACTGTTTACGGTCATCAGCTGCATGTGCCCCTTCAAAAAGATGGAGTTGCGCTGTTCAACTTCGCCGAGTTGTGTGATATACCACTTGCCGGGGCGGACTATATCTCGTTAGCATCACGCTATCACACTTTGATATTAGACGGCGTGCCAGAACTCCAAGTCGTGAAAAAGAATCAAGCTCGAAGACTGATCACCCTGATAGATGCGTTATATGAATGTCGCGTGAGACTTGTTATGCGGGGAGAGGCTGAAATAGATGACTTATTTTTTCCGGATGCAAAGATTGTGCGTACGAGTGCCGCAGACATGGCAAATACCAAACGGCCATCTCAATCGCACTTGATAGTCGATGATTCGCTCGAACTGGAGATGTATTCAGAGGTTGACCTTGATCTAACAAGTCCATACCGACCGAACATTTCTTCCTACGAAAACACGGAGAAGACATTTTCGTCATTCCACGATGATGTAAACACCGGGCTGAAGGCCACAGACAGAGACTTCACGCCAGACAGAGACTTCACGCGTACTACGGCATTTACTGGCGAGGACGAGAGATTCGCATATAAACGCGCCATTTCAAGGTTGAAAGAAATGACGGGTTCAGGGCAGTGGTGGAATATAGACAACTGGCTTCCTTTAGACTCTTCCGTACGGTTGTGGGAACACGATAAGTCGAACCCAATTGACATTAGAAGCGCTTCGTCTGACGGTTCAGAAAGATTATCACTTCATGGTGTTGATGAAAAACGGGAAGGAAGCCCGTTCAGGAAGCACCGGGATCCGCCGCCTAAATTCAGTGTAGCGCATATTTGGTCAATGATAAACTGGGGCCCGGGCCGAAGGCGAGATATCACCACTAGGAGATGGATGCGTGGATCAGATGCTTTCAAGAAGGATTGAAGCGATCATTGGATCATTGGGAGCGAAGTTCTGGACTTTCAGTTGCATATTTCGTTACGAAACTGTCATGCTGAATAGGTCCGACTTAATAGATGGAGGGCTTCACGTAATGACGCTCATGACGGCCGTTCAGCGCTTATCGCTTCCTGCTATAATGTGTTCGTCTTTCAAACAACCGGAGACTTGCCGGAGAATTCTGGAAGTCACAGAAGGAGAATAAGAGGAAGTGACTGAACCAAACTTCTTGTTCACTGACTGGACTGAAACAGGGGGACTTTTACCCTTCTAGGATTATAAAAAGCTGCGGTTTGCACCTCGGTCTCCGCCAATCTAGAGACAATTCCAATAGAGCATTCTAATTACATTCTTTTACAAACCTATAATATTTTAATTCTACAGTTAGGTGAAGTCCTTATCCCCGTTGTCTTTCTCTTTTGACTTTTGGACGTATGTATCTCTACAGTACAGATACTGTGTGTGCTGTATTTGCAACAAAAGGTCCCACCTGAGATCCACTTCGTGCGATTGTGGATAGGTTGTGCGCTCTCTAGCCAAATAATAATGGACAAAAGATTACTGTATATTTGTACTACGCGTCATTTAAGTCTGAATTAAATTCAACTGTTCTCGACTAATTGCAAACGTCTCAATCGGTGACGAATCCTATCCATAATTGTCCCAATAATGGATTGAACGCCACGTGCTAGCACCAATTCTTAAGTCAAACACGCGAGCCATTATCTGCCGATAACCCCAGCCACCACTCTGCGTGTACATCAGAATGACTCGAGCTTCTGATCCTGCAAGCGGATTTTTGTTAGATGAGGAAGTGCAGGCGTTTCCTCCGGATAGGCTAACACCGTTTGATGATTCCGCGAGCGACGGTGGTCGCTTATCCCCAGAGATGGCAAGCAAAAGCGTCGCTGACATGCCTAGCAATGCCAAAGTGCCATTTGACATTCTAGATTATATTGCATTTTTATTCATTGGTATGTGTCTGTTGAATTCACCAACTGCACTTGTGCCAGCGTGGTAGTCTTGCTCACGGTATCCACACAGGTGTCGCCATGCTGTGGCCATGGAATTGCTTCTTGAGTGCTTCTGCATATTTCCAGCAACGATTTGAGGAACGACCTTTTATTCGAGACAATTTTGCCAGCTGTAAGCATAATTATAAGGACAATAGCCTTGTTAGCTCTCGGCTAATGATGTAATTAGGTGTTATGACTATGAGTACTGTTTCGTCGACGGTGTTCATGTTCATTTTATCCCACCGGCAAAAGCATGCTAGATACACGTTCCGTATCTGGAGTTCTCAACTCATAAATATTATCAATTTTACAATACTAGCAATTGCGTCACTTGCTGGACGCTCTTTTGCTGTGATTCCATATTTCCTTTTTCTCATGGTATCTGTTTGCTTCTCCGCGTTGGCTACATCCCTCTCCCAAAACGGGGCTTTTGCTATCGCGAATCTATTCACTCCGCTTTATATTCAAGCTATTATGGTTGGCCAAGCAATTGCGGGTGTTCTTCCTTCAGTCGCTCAGATTGTGACAGTTGTGTCTGTCGAGGCCACCCGTTCGGACTCAGACGGCCAGGCTTCATCTTCGTTAAGCTCGTTCATATACTTTCTAACAGCCACCGGTGTCACTTTTATTGCTCTGCTCCTCTATTTAAATCTACACAATCGCCGCCGTTATATGCTTGGACATGCAGTTTTCCCGATTGATACTGCAAACGACTTCGAGGCAGCCTTTGACGCCAACCCGCAGCACCACGCGCGTAAACACGTCCCTCTGACGGTGCTTATGAGAAAGCTCTACTATTCCGCGTTTGCAGTCATTGTCACATTTGCTGTCACTATGCTTTTCCCGGTGTTTGCCGGGAGCATCTTGTCAGTGAGCTATAATGAGGGCGTTTCTTCTCCCAATTCATGGCTGAGACCGAACGTGTTCATCCCTTCGGCCTTTTTGATTTGGAACATCGGAGATCTCTTAGGAAGGCTTATATGTGGGCACCCGCGGTACGTCATTCGCTCGCCAAGAACATTAGCATTGGCGTCGATTGTCAGGTTAGTGTTCATCCCGTTGTTTTTTCTTTGCAATATTCACGACGAAGGAGCTGTCATCAGCAGCGATTTTATCTACTTTGTTTTGCAGCTTCTGTTTGGGATTTCCAATGGATACGTAGCTAGTTGCGCGATGATGGGTGCTGAGAACTTTGTTGAGCATGATGAAAAAGAAGCTACGGGTGGCTTCATGGGATTGGCTCTCAACGTTGGACTGGCGGCTGGTTCGGTCTTTAGTTTTGTCTTAGTTGCCATGATATCTTAGGTTTTGCATTTTTAATACTTTATACGCTCTTTCAAACTGTTTATATGCAAGCAAGCTCTGGG
>JAKTPS010000022.1:0-127123 GCA_030556275.1 Lipomyces sp. NRRL Y-27488 | reverse complement strand
CACCCCCACACCAGCCACGCTCATCTCCACTTCCTCGGCCGGTTCTTTTCTTTCGCTGTGTTCGGTGAACTTTTTGGCTGCGAAGTCGCGGTCGCCGGCCCCTCTTCCCCATACGCCATACGCGCTCCCCGTCCGCAGTGTCGCCCGTCCCCGCCCGCGCTCCGAAAATGACGTCCTTTGCTCAGCGCCATCGCAGGAAGATCTTCGCTGTCGTCGGAGTGCTCTCGCTGTCGTACTACGCCTACACACGCATCAAGGCCAAGTTTTTGGACTGGCAGGCCCAGTTCTCGGCCTCGGTAGCCAGCAAAGAGAAGTCCGTGACTCCCTGTTTTCCGTTGATCGCGCTTGATCCCGCTCGCTGTACTAAGCCAGTCTACTCTAGTCTTCGTCGTCGCTTCGAGCAGAACCAGAGAGATGCGTCGTTTACCGTCGCTGCTCTGCTGTCCGCTCTCACCGACCCCATAGTCAAGGAACTGCCTGTCGAGGACATCACTCACGAGCTCCAGGCGAAGCGATCCGCTCCACCACTGCGACCACTACAGCCACCACAACCACCACCACAATCAGCCACAGCCTCCTTTACCTCCGCCTCCACATCCGAGCTTCCACCCGTCACTGATCTGGCCGCATCAGATACCCTGTCCATCACCTCCTCCTCTACCGCGACGTTTGTGGATCTCGAGACCTCCACCGGCGACATCCCACCGCGGCGTTCCAAAAAAGAACTATGGAACGATCTTAAAGTGTTTTCTGTTGCTCGTGCCGTGTCCCTCATATACGCCATGGCATTGCTCATCTTCTTCACCCGCCTGCAGCTGAACCTCCTCGGTCGCAAGAACTATATCGACTCCGTTCTCGCGCTCTCGCGAGACCACGATGCCGATTCAGATACGACCGATACCGAGGAAGAAAAGTGCTTGAACGATGAAGTTAACAGACGATTTCTTACTTTCAGTTGGTGGTTGCTAAATCGCGGCTGGATAGACATTGTGTCCACGGTCCAAGCCGCTACCGAGTCTGTATTTCATAGCATCACACCCCGCACGGAACTGTCATTCACAGATCTGCGGGATCTGCTATTGCGTGTTCGCGAGCTAGTTGACGCAGACCATGAAAAGTACGCAGCTTTTGCTTTCATCCTAGTTGTCTGTGCTATACTGATTTTTTGCTAGCTTCTTGTCAATCCTGCTTCCTACCACATCAGAAGACGAAGAATTTGTCCTTTCAAACAATCCATGTTTACAGCAGGAATTTCAGTCGACACCCGCCCACGAACTTGCCATTGGACCTCGTCTTGAAGCCCTGTTAGACGAAGCCAAAGACCTCATTGAATCGCCAAATGCGAGATCAGTCACGTCTGGCCTTGTCGGCGAAGGCTTTTCCATAATGCTTCAGGCATTGCAGATGCATTACTTTTTCAATCTGTATGAATCTAGCGAGGCTCCTGCAGGTCAAGTGGGCAGTGCGGCAGACGATGTACGCATACGCGAAGTCGAGGAGCAAGGAAAAGTAAAGTTAGCGAGCCTGCTCGTAGGTCTCGCTCGACAATCGCACGAAATGATCATAAGCGACGACACCACGAATCAGTACCTTCTTGTATGTTGACTTAATTTTCGCGGATTTTTGTCAAGATATGAAGTCATGCTGACCAACTTTGACGTAGGGCATGAACAATTTACCTGAGGTCACGGTATTCAGTGCAGTAGTGTACTCCAACTATGACATGTTTGACAACCTATGATCATCCATCGGGACATAAACCAAGGATTTACATAGCATGTACATAAGATATTGCAAATTCGCTTCCATGTGAACAAACGCAAAGACAAGACAACCTTGTTCTTTATTTCAGTCGCAAGTTCGCGACTACCGGCCTGTGATCACTCGCATACACGCCGTCCTCAAAACGATTTTCAAGAACGCCAAATCCAGTTAGATGGAGCGAGCTGCCGTGTGTAAAAATGTAATCGAGAATCTTTTTGTCAGTCTCCTTGTCTCGGAAGCCGGAGAAAGTGTGTTTGTGACCGTAATTTGAGGCGTGACAACGAGCATCGCGTAGAAGACTTGAGATTATGGGGTAGGCGTCCTGACCTGGTTTGGAATTGAAATCGCCGGCAAGAACAACAGAGATGTCGCCTTCGTCCTCGGAGGAATTGGACACCAATCCCCTAACAATTTCCTTGATCAACTCAGCACCCTTTCGTCGTGCCACGACTCCTGCCTGGTCCAAATGCGTATTCAAAACATACACAACCTTCCCATCATTACTTCCTTCGCCAATATACTTCATCTTTGCAACACTAACGAGCCGAACACAGGCGGCGTCCCAGCCAATACTTGGCACGTCCGGCGTGTCGCTTAGCCATGTTGTCCAAAACCGCACGACCGCAAACTGCGATCTGCGAAACAAAATAGGAGCATACTCGCCCTTCATTTTCCCGTCAACACGACCCACGCCAACGAATCCCCAATCATTCGCAGCACAGTCATCTTCAGCTCCTAAACCTTCAAGAATGTCATGCAGCTGCGAGTGCAGCACTTCCTGCAGACATACTATGCCGGCCGCGCCAAACGTGTTGAAGTGGATCGAAGAAACGATCAATTTTTTGCGAATATGCCACGGCTTTTCGCCATTGTCTTGCGGGTCCGCTGCGTATCTGCCGGTCAACTCAAGTCAGTCGCCGCCTTGTTTTCATCCAGATCACTCTCGTCCTATTATAGCTTTATCGCACCTGATATTATGAGTATAAACCCGAAATGCCAAGCCGGGACTTGACCCAGAATCATTCAAAGTGATCTTCATTTAGAGCACCTGTGCTACTTCAATTATCGTCAAACACGTAAACTATAAAGCTTTCGCAGTTCTGTTGATTTTGTTTTCCAGCTTTCATATGCCGATGACATCATTACAGTAAAACTCCCACCCGCCAAATGTCCGGGGTAAAATGTCCCAGCATTGTCACATGCCACAGTTCAATTTGTTCACAACAGCAAATTCGTCTTGGTAAATGAAAGCATTGTGCATTTCTAAAAGTATAACTTATGTTACAAAAGTGGTACAAAATGCAATTTATGAGACCCAAAAAGCTCCCTTCCCCCCGCATAAAAAAAAGAAACAGATACTTTGTAACCACCCAATGCCTTGCTTGCCTTCATCTGTCCGTAAGGATCCGTCACCAATCGAGCTTGATTCTTTCACCAAAAACAAGTAAAGAAGTCTCCAGCATAAATTATATAGAATTGACCACTACCGAAAAAAATTTCACGAGGAGAGAGAATAAAGAATACAGTCGGTTTTTATAAACTCAAAGTCAGAGAAGACTCGCTCTCTGTCGATGGGGTCTGCGGCTCGCCGCTCATCGCCTCCATCCTAATCGACCTGATCCACGGATCATCTAGCAACTCAATCGCACTCGCACGCGAGTACGCGTTGCGTTCAAAGCATCGCAACAAAAACTGCTCACCCATGTCACTCATCTGGTCGCTCGACGGCAGCTGGATCTGGTGTCCGGCCGCAATCTGGTACATGATCGCCCACTCGTTGTCGAGATTTGCCCACGGCCGGCGGCCCGTAGCCATTTCCAAAACGCAGCAGCCCATTGACCAGATGTCGGCACTGCCGTGCCGTCCTGCGCCTGTGCCTGTGATAACCTCAGGGGACATGTACATCGGCGTGCCCGTAAGACTGTTGAGGTTCGAATTCACCGTCATCCCGCTTGCGCGAGTCTTGCCCTTCTTCGCAATAACCTTCGCAGCTCCAAAATCGACAAATTTGATGACGCCCTTGTGATCAAGCAAGATATCTACGCAGCAATTAGTAACCGTTTCCAAAGCATAACGCAAAGAAGAACAAAGGGATCATACTCTCTGGCTTTATATCTCGGTGCACAATTCCAGCCTCATGGAGATAGGCCAACCCTTCAAGCATTTGTAGAGCATATACCTGAATCACTGACTCATCCTCAATTCTTCCATGCTCCAGCAAACTGGCTAACGATCCGCCTTGACAGTACTCCATGAAGATAAACACCTTTTCGCGATGCACTTCCACGCCGTAGTACTGCACGATGTTCGGGTGGCTCAGCATTTCCAACACGGTCATTTCCTCCTTGATGGACTTCACTATATGCCGAATGGACTGAGAATCCTGCAGACGAATCTCTTTCACCGCCATTAAGTCTCCCGTCTCAAGGTTGATGGCAGCGTAGACACTGCCGAACGTGCCACCACCTATAAACCGACCTTGCTGCCATCTTATGTTAACATTCGAGAGGGAGGACGTCAGAAACATCAGATACTGCGTCTCGGTGTTGCTGTCGTCTAGAACTTTGCCCACGCTCCGTTGCTCTTCCTGTTGCAGCCTTCTAGATTCTTCGATTGGCTGCAACCCCCTCATCCAGGCAGCCCGCACGGCTTCTAAAGAAAGCTCGTCACTCCTTTCGGTTTCGTTAGGAGGGGCGAGTGACTTCTCTAGCTTCTTCTGTTCCATGGCGGCCGCCAGACTAGACCGCGCTCCCATGATATCAAAATGCGAAATCAGCAACGTCATGCAGCCGGCAACCTTGAGCCGCAACCGTGAAAAGTCCTCGTCGCTGACAGCCAGTATATTGATCCCGCGTGTCATCTGCATCGCAAACTCGAGCGCGTTCACGGACCACTGAAAGGTCTTCTTGTCAGACGCGACACAGTCATCGCACACGAAGCTCACCCAGTCTATGCTCAAAAGAATAATCTTCATCGCGCATGCGGCGCGTCTGCTCGAATCCAAATACCGCATAGCTCGCTGTCCGACTTCCTGTGCGAATCCGAAATACGAGTTAACCATGTCCTGGCATCCATAACTCTTACACTGACGGCGTACGACATCCACCGACGAAATCACAAGCATCGCAATCTTATAGAAAGTTTTGCGTATTCGCAACAACTCGCGGTCAACTCTCGGCAAATTAGCGCGCTGTTCCGTCATTACTTGGCACATGCCATCGCACACGCCCAAAAATATATGGCGTGCGGCAATGAGCCGGGTCCCGGTCCCGTCAGCTACTAATCGAACACGTCCAATTTTCAAATCAATAGACAGCTCGGGCACGTCCATAGTCATGGATTTTCCTTGCCATGACAGCGCTTCCGGTGACGGCACGAATATTAGGTAAGAGTACATGTCGTTGTCTTCTGCTATCTCCGCCCTCATAAACGGTCGCAATATGTCCTTGATAAAGTCTGGTCTGCCGAGTAACGAACCGCTCGCAAAAAGATATACGCCCTGTCGTCGAAGTGTTGCCGAAGTCACCATGATGTGACCTGACGCAGCCAACTTGTCTGCAAGAGCCTGAATTTGAGATACATCGACCGACAATTCACTCGCATTTTCAAATCGGATGTCCAATACCCTTGACGAGCAATTAGCATGATTCCATGACACAATGTCGCGAACAAGAAATAATATACCTTGAAAATCGCAATAGCTTCCGATGAAATCCGCGTACGTGTTCTATTGTGCCCAAGTACCATTTGTCTAATTCCGATTTTGTCATGACTGACGGGCCCTTCAGCTGCTTTTCGAAATAGTTCATCAATCGGACGAGAAGCTTTGCTGTAAGCGAACAAAACTGCTCCGCGACTTCTATATCCGCACACTCGATGTACTCGCCCACGTCTTTCAAGCTATTCCACTCTCCCTCGACAAACTCCGCTTCCCGAAAGGTCTTTGAAAACCTCCGCCCTTTGCTGGTGCTGATCAGTTTCCGGCCAAGCATCTCCATGTAGAACTTCAGTGCGTCGAGAAACTGCTGATCAAAGTTCTCGTCTATAACGACCGGCAACTCCCACCCGGGCATTGGCGCAGAGAGTTTGATGTAATCACGCTTGATTTTTATCGCGAGCTGCATGACGACTTTGAAAATGTCGATCATCTGGTCAATCATCATCATCGTTGGATTTGTCAGCTTTCGTGCGTAAATGAGTCGGGTGCGCATGATTTCCTGGATTAGACGAGTGGGAAACATCAGAAGTATGACGAGCCCATCTAGATACGACGGCAGTTGCATGCTTGTAAATTCCTCACGGTGTTCGATTGCTGTATCCTTTGCCTTTGCAATAAGGGGTCCCAGAGTCATGAGAATCTTTGCCGCGAAGATTTTGTCCAGATCTGATTCCTTGAATATGCGCTCAATGAAAGGGACCGCATCGGTCATGTTTGGTTGACTTTCGTCTTTCTCAGGCGTCCGTGTAAGATCTAGATCGTCATTCCCGGTCCATCGCTTGAGAGCGTCGATCTGAAGGTGAATGCTGTCCGTAATCGTCACCCAGGCAATGAGCGCTTCACACCGGCGCTGGAAGTCGGAGGACGCGGTCGTCGGTTTATCGATGCGCATTTCGGCCGTGCTTTTGTACAAGTTCTCGCAAGTCTCAACTTTGCGCAGGATGGCCTTGATCTGCTCTTCCGGCGGATCGCTGCTGTCGGCCGTCGCGTCAATCTTGAAACTCAAGACCTGGTTGACCACAGTGTCCACATCGAGCCGCCCATCGTCGATCAACTTCTTTTGCAGGGCCAGCGTCCGTCCACAGACTTTTGATTTAATCTCGAACCACATCTCCGTCTCGGTCGAGGAATGCACAGCATTCTGTCCATTCTCGAGTTTCCTCTTTTCCGACCGAACGACCTCGCCGGTCAGCACGGACGTCAGCATGGCTTGCCATTCCAGGCGCTCCCTGTTTTTCGGGTTCTGCAGCTCGTCAGACGACGGTCGCAGCTCTCTCGTCGGCGTTGCGGTCGGGTTTGTAGCGTTCGTTTGATCAAAGTAGAAGTCCACGTCCGAGCCGAACGGGTTCTCGATTTGCGGAGTGTTGTCGTCCTCGGCTTCCGAATCGTACGACTGCTGCGCAATGCCACGCGTGTAGTATTCGTCTTCGAGGTCGTCTCGCATCTTTTGCAGATAGAATTGTTGCTGTGCCTGGAAGTCGTCGGTTGCGCGCGGGACGTGTGAGCTGCTCATGCTCGACTGCACCTGCGGCTGCGAATTGTGCCTCTGCTGCTTCTTTCCCGAGCTGCGCGTCGAGCTCGACGACCGATTGCTCTTGCGCGAGCTCTCGGACGATACGAGCGGGGGCCGACGGGAAGGCGCATACGTGCCTGACGGGACGCGGGCGGTCGAGGGACGGGCGGAGGTTGCAAGCGACGAACTTGGAGACGCCATCTTCGGTGGGTTATTCAGTGCCTGGAGCAGAGGAGAAGACGCCCGCTGATGCGAAGACTGTGACTGCTCCTGTGATTGTAGCTGCTGTTGCTGTGGCTGTTGTTGCTGCTGCTGTTGCTGCTGCGGAGCACGCTGCTCCCCGGCAGTGTTGTTCGGCGTACTCATGGCGAACTCGACTTGCAGCGATCTCAGACCGCGCTGTACAGCCAAATCAGCACGGGCAAGGTAGTTGAATCTTCAAGCCGTCGAGATCAAAAGTATCGAGCAAAACGAAGATCAGTTCCTGCTATTGCATAGAGGTCTCCACGGGGTCGCTGCTCGGCGCAAAAATGGCCAAGTGGATTTAGCTTTCCCGCCGCACATTGCTGCGTGCGCCCTGTTCCGTCAAGGTAAGTAAATTAACCGGCTCTCGCGGCCGGCCACATTACAACTCACAACTCCCCATAGTTATACAAGTCGCCTTAGATTTAATCCAGACAATTAACTCCACAATTATGAAAAATAGAAGCGAACATAACGATCGCGATCATATGTACACGTCGTTGCCTTAAAGCATAATCGAATCACAGATAGATCAACAGAACAAAAACTGGTGTCAAAAGATTTCCCTACAACAAAGACACACGATACTCTTACAATTAACTCCGTCCTTCAATTAACAACATTTCATTTCTTGACGTTACCGCTCCTCAGCTCGGGAAAGAGCTCGAGCACAACCTCGTCCACGATCAGACAAATGACGTGCAGATTCAGGATCTTGTTCTGCAGCATCGCAAACAGCCGCCGCGACGCGTGCTTCGCGTTCGAGCCCCCGACGACCTTGGCGACGGAGTCCTGCACGAGCGTCGTCAGAAGAAAGGCGGCTTCGCTCTTTGTCTTTGCCTGGTCCTTCGCGGTCCGCACCACGCGCACAGTGTTTCGGCTGCCGTTCGGCCAGACCTTCTCGCGGACGGAGTTGAGCAGGCTCATGACCATTCCTTCCTCAGCCAACGCGTCAATCTGTTCCCGGATTTTTCTGCGCGAACAAACGTCAGTTCACTCATAGAGCTAGAAAACGCTTCAAAACTTCACTTACCGCTCGATCGTTCCCCCCAGCAATTGCTGCAACACAACCACACTCGCCTTTCCGCGCAGCCAGTTGTTCCCCTTATTCAGATCGAACAACTCCAGGAATAGATCGCATATCGGCTTGATAAACGGCACCTCTCCGCCCTTGCTGTTCGTCGCTTCGTCAAAGTATTTCAGCTCAGCTTCCACCTCCGCGAACGTGCGTCTGTCGTTCGCCGCGCCTCCACCAAGCGGAGATGACTGCGGCAAAAGCTGCGGCTGCGGAAGCTGATTGCTACTAAGACGTGCCCGCCGACTTTCCGGAAAATATATTGAAGCGCTGTCGCTCGGCGACACTCCGCTCTTCTGTGTCATGATGCTTAGATTCCCATTGCTGTTCGTCCGAGTATGCTTTGGCTGCGCCCGGGGGCCCTTGCTGCCGCTGTCATCAGAATTTCTTTTGTTTGTCGGTCCTGCCGTACTCTTCGACGGCTGTCCCATAGCTTTGTTGTATACCGTGCTCGCACCAGGAATATGCGTGGCATAGTCAACAATAAAGTTACCAAATATGTCGTCCATACCATCGGTCAGAGAATTATACAGCCGAGCAACAAAGTCGCCGGATTGGCTCCGCTGCCGGTGCTGCCCGTTTCCCGTCCCTGCCGCCGCATCCCTTGACGCCTGCTGCTGGGCTGCAGCCAGAGCGGCTGCCGTCGCGGCAGGCTTCTGGCTGGCCTTGTCCGAGTGGCTTGAATCATCTGGCGACGAGTACCCATGAAACTCTTGCGAGGACAAGAACGCCCTGAATTCTCTGCTGTGGCAGACCTCCGGAATTAGCAAAAGCGAGCGCAGGTATATTTCTAGCCCGCCTTTCCGGGTTTCGATAAACGACTTTTGAAAATTCAGCATCGACACTCCCTTCTTCGGAAAGTCGATGTCGTTCACGTAGGCAAATTGCCGGCGCAGATGCTGATGCAGTTGATAGAACTCGCTGTACCGACGAGCAACGATCCAGTTCGCCGAGATCGACCCGTCGAATTCAAAACGCTGCACTTCGATAATATACAGCGCGTATGCCTTTCCGTTGTCGGAACCGCTTACGGCGGAATTTATTCTGATCGTCGACCGTCCCTATATCAAATAGTCTTAGCATAAAATAAGCGAAACTCAATAGAGGAGAAACCCATACGTAGAGCCCATTGTCGCTTTCCTGAACAATGTACTGCTGCCGTTGCAAGTCCTTTCTTCGGATCTCACGTTCGACGCTGGCCTTTGACTTTTTCAAAATCCTGAGATCTGCAACATTGTTCGTCAAGTCGGCCTTCCTGAGTAAAGTCTCTAGCACGGCATCTTGGTTCAGAAGCTTGTTTATGTCATCCGAGATACGCTGGATAGCTTCCGTGAGGCCCAAATCACCCGGATCAGCACGATGTATGGACGACGTATCGTTCGCGATGTCTCCGTCGACATCGATCTCGTCTTCAGACGAAAAGCTGTCGTCCGAGAATATCTCGCGCGACGTTTCCTCAAACAGCGCGCTCTCCGCCGGGAAAATGTTGTTGTCGGCGTCGCTGTTCTGCGTACCAAACAAGTCGGACTTCATGGACGACGTGATCGACTTCGACGTGGTCGTTGCGACCGTGTCTTGCGGCGCGAGCGAGTTCACGCGCGACGATTCCATGGACGACCGCGGCGACTCGGCCGATCCCGCGGCCTCCACCGCCGTGTCTTCGTACGTTGACGGCGGTTTCACATTCGATACGGACGAGCCTGACCGCGAACTGCTTGCATCGTCCGTGCCAACGGATGCCGCAGCATTCGGGCGCGACTGCATGATGTCATCAAACGCGGCCTGGACGGCCTGCACGACGTCGTCCTCCGGCTCAACCGAAATGGATAGGCCGTCGCGGTCTTCGTCGATGCTCTTCCTGTCGAATGCCATGTAATCCGGATCGATATTTAGATGGTCATGGGCTTGTGCGTCACTCGAGCCATCTTCAAGCAGGCCCACGTGATAGTCGTCCACGGTGCCCTTCTGTGTTTCGGTTTCAGGATCGGCCGAGGTGAGATATTTCAGGAATATGTCGGACATCTTGAACTTTGGTAAATCTGTGTCCTGGATCGTCTCGTAAACTTGACTTTGCGCGCGCAAAATTGCACGTCGCGCGCGGCGATAGTCGTTTGGCGTACTGTTCGCGTTATCCAAAAAGTACTTCACGTCATCCTTATACGACTGTGGAACGTTCAGCAGCGGGTCATTGAAATACGACGCGTAGATCTGGTTGATGTCGTCCCTGTCGGCAGAACTCCAGGTGTCCGACGTACTCCATGTGACGGCCGTCGAGGGATCGTCGTCGCTGTCGTCGCCGTCTTCTTCTAGTGGATTTTTGAAGCCGCTCACGACGAGGTAGAATTGCAGCAGGACCGTCCGTCTCTGGCGATCCATGAACTCCATGAAGTACGACAGGCCCGCCGCGCTCTGAAGGAGCTGCTGCACGGTGTATTCTTCGCGGGGGTCGTGGTTTACGGATTGGCCGGAAGGAAGGTCGCCGGCGGAGCGCTTCTAAAGTCTTAATGTTAGTTTCGGCCAATTGCAACTTCGAAAGCAAGGGTGCCGGTTATACATGCCCTTCGTTTTGACGGCGTCAGGTTTTCGTTAGTGAGCTCCGTGATCTTCGCGTCAATCAGCCGCCTTCCATTCTTGAGTCGCCGAATATACAATTCGTCGGTGCTGTCCTTCAATGCCCGCTTTAACTGCATCGTGATGTCGTACCGCAGCCGCCGCGCCTCGGACAGAAGCGTGGTTTGCCGAATGCCCCGCATGAATTTCTCGTATGTCCGCTCGTCTGACTTCGCGGTCAACCTGGCAACCGGCTGCTGCCCCTTGGAGTTGGTCGGGATCGCGTGCTTGTCCAGGGCGGCCCGTAGCCGCTGCACGGCCTTTCTGTCCTGCAACGTCGAGCTCGCGTATCGTTCGATAATCTGATTCCACGTATCAGGCTCCTCCACTGCGCAAACGATCGGAAGGATGACGACGCAGGCAACTATCTCCTGCACGAGTATGAACACGGACTGCGACTGGGCCTCGCGCTCCGGCAGAAGGTACGGCAGCACGCTGCCGACGAGTTTGCGGATCCACTCTTTCTCGGCCAGGCGAGGATCTGGTGCCTTGAGGGACGCCGCGGGGTGGAGTTCGCCGTTGTTGTATTTTGCGGCGAGCGCGAGGTCGAGTTCGCGTGACTCTGTGAATTGCTTGTTCAGGTTCTTGCCCCGCAGCGCCGTCTCGGCCACCGCAAAGTCAGACAGATGGCGCGTGAGGATTGGGATCAGCTTCTGCATCGTAAAGTCGACGAGGTCGATCTTGAGAAGCCGGTCCCGCAATTGCTCGACGGCGGCCCGGATCGCATTTTCGACCTGGGCGGGGAATGACGTGTCGACCGAGATCTGCGAATACCACGACAAGATGAAATCGCGCAAGATGTATTCGATGATCAGGTCGAGCGAGCTTGAGATGACAAACGACGGCGGATACAGCGGCGGCGCGGTGGACGCGTTGTCGGACGACAGCAGCGCCAGCTCGGTCTCCCACGCATCCGGTTCCGTGAACGCGTACGTCGGGAACCGCACGGCGCGGTCCTTCCTGAATTCGTCAGACTGGCGCGGCGGCGGCGTGCGCTTGTAAAAGTAGCCGACCGCGGCAAGCGAGAGGACCGCGCACGTCGCGACGCCGAAGAGGAAGAACTCGAATGCGACCTGGGCCGTGTAGTGGTTGCGGAGGAACGTCCCAAAGCCGACCGCGACGGCGACGGCGGCCACGACCGTCAAAACGGGGAGGCGCCGTTGCTGCGGTGGCATTTGCTCTGTGTGTTGTCGTGTCTTCCAGACGGACCGTATGTGAATTGAGAACGTCAGTAGGATGCAGCGGTGGGCATAGTGCAGGTATCCTTGCAGAATTGCGAATGCGGACGCCAAAAGCCTCGACCACTCAACTTGGCTAAACAAATCGACGGTACCGGCGGGGCTATTGACTCCGTTAGTCGCCTTGAGCGAGTGGGTTCGAAATAGACAATTGCAACTGGTACGGATTCAATACGGCAGATGGTTGTTGACGAGAGAGTTCTTCTGCCGTCTCCAACCACGTGACCGGTTTCTATTCCTACAAAATTCTAGTATACAGAGCTCTCCGCATAAAACAAACACTTAAAAATTGAACAAAAAAAATAAATACAAAATGGAGAGAAAAATACTATGGAGAGTACAATTCGTGTGAAGTAGACGGTACGCCTCGTCTTCGAAGAGTCTCTGCAATCTGCGTTTTCAGCTTTACTGTGCGATTAATTAATCCGGGGAGTGCCTCCGCGTTAAATTCAGGTTTAGCTGGCTGGTCAGTAAATGCAGACCGCCGCAAACGCACTGCCTTGTCGGGCTCGTGCCCTTCAGCATCATGGGCGACAGCGGCGCCGACTTGGCTATCGTCGTCACTGTCCAGATTCCACGCGTCGTTGTCGTTGTCGTCCACGTCAAAACTATTATGGCGAGCAGTCGAATGTATCTGCTGACGGGCTGTGTTAAATGGCACTTGCTCAAGAATACCTCTATGAACCGGATCATCCGATTGTTCAGAATTGCTCTTTAGCGGGCTGCCTCGTTCGCTGAGATCGGAATCAACCTCAACATCCCTGTCGCCGTTTTCTGCCAGCTCAAGGATAGCTTGCGCCTCGTCGACGACCCCTTGAGGCAGATCCAGATCAGCTGCACTGTCGGCGTGCAACAGTTGCCAATTCCTTTTTAACTCGGCGGCTTCCATTGCAAACCGCCGAATGTTGCGTAGATGAGTACGCACGGCCATCTGCGACACGGCGATCCTGTTCGGGACTGCTAAGGGAGTGCTTTGGTCGCCTGGAGACGACGGAGTGAAATCCTCATCCCATGACTCGTACGCTTCTATTGTGAGCCTCAAAGCGCCAACTGAATTTCATCACGGCTCTTACCTTGTCGCTTAATCGACGGTGTCGAAGGACTAGGCCTAGTATCTAACACAGTGTTCGAGTCTTCATATGTGCCTGCCGAAGAGACGTCTGCCGCACGTCGTCCAACAACGCTCATAATTCGTAGGACGGATTCATGCGCCGCTGAAGACGACGAGGCTATATTGCAGCTAGTGGTTTATTGCATGAGGCCTGTGGGGGATGGTAAACAGATCCGCGTGTTTGTTTACGCGACTGGAAACTAAAGGGGGCTTGTGCCACAGCCAGCAGCTTTTAAGCTTTAGAGAAGGTGAGCATTCAGGGGGACGAAGAAAGAAAAGCCTTCGACAGCAAGTTCGTCGAAACCGATTGAACCGATTGTGTTGGAGTTAAATTACAAAATTCTTCGAGAAGAACGCAACATGGCTCCGTCGCTAGCAGATCAAGTCCGCCGAGCAGCTCCTGCAGTTGATTCCGTTGTGTCCGAGTACTGCGCCGGCTACGTTTCGCACGTCGAGAAGGCGCTCGAGTCGACGGAGGACGTGCAGACCGAAGTGTTCTTTGTCCGCGACCTGCTTCTGAACGCCGGGGCGAGCGCGCGGGCAGTGACGACGCTCTGCGAGAACCTCCTTGCGGCATTGACGCCGCTGCATGCGGCGGCCGTGAAGGAGAAGGCAAATGGCAGCACGGCGAGCCGGAAGCTCGAGCAGGCCATGGTGATCGGCGCGCAGCGGGACATCGTGTCGTCCGTTGGCCTGTTTGGCTCGGTTGTGGATCTCGACTCTGTCAGCGGCCGCAAGGTTGACTCGCGCGTGGACAAGAAGAAGCTCGAGAAGGCCGAACGCAAGATCCAGGCGAAGCTCGAGAAGCGCGCGATGAAGACGGTTGAGTACGAGGCGTCGAAGTTGCTCTCCGCGCCGTCAGCCGAGGACTACGACAAGTTTTTCATGGAAGTCAATCCGTTGATGCTGGGAGCCGCGCAGGGAAAGAGTAAAGAGATCAAGATCGATAACTTTGATTTGTATGTCGGCGCGGGCAAGCGCATTCTGTCCGACACGACGCTTTCGCTGTCGTACGGCCATCGCTACGGCCTCATCGGCCAGAACGGTATCGGCAAGTCGACACTGCTGCGCGCGCTTTCCAGGCGAGAGCTGGCGGTTCCCAAGCACATCACTATTTTGCATGTCGAGCAAGAAGTGACCGGAGACGACACGCCGGCGCTGCAGTCTGTCCTGGATGCAGATGTTTGGAGAAAGCATCTACTTGGAGAACAGGAGAAAATCTCGAAACAGCTTGTGGAATTGGACGCGAAGGCGGCCGAGCTCGACGGCAGCGGCGAGGAAGCTACGCTGAGGCTCATCGAGTCCGAGCGAGGCGAGCTGGACTCGACGCTGTCGGAGATCCACGCCAAGCTGAGCGAGATGGACAGCGACCGGGCCGAGTCGCGCGCGGCGAGCATTCTCGCCGGACTGGGGTTCTCGAGCGCGATGCAGCTCAATCCGACGAACTCGTTTTCCGGCGGATGGCGAATGCGGCTTGCGCTTGCGCGGGCGCTGTTTTGCAAGCCAGACCTGCTCTTGCTTGACGAGCCGTCCAACATGTTGGACGTTCCGTCGATCACGTACTTGTCGAATTACTTGCAAGGATATCCGAGCACCGTGCTGGTCGTGTCGCACGACCGGGCGTTCTTGAACGAGATTGCCACGGACATCATACACCAGCACTCGGAGCGGCTGGACTACTACAAGAACTCGAACTTTGACCTTTTCTACGCTACGAGAGAGGAGCGGCGGAAGAACCAAAAGCGAGAGTACGAAAACCAGATGGCGTACCGGAAGCATTTGCAGACGTTCATCGACAAGTTCCGGTACAACGCGGCAAAGTCGCAGGAAGCGCAGAGCCGGATCAAGAAGTTGGAGAAACTGCCGGTGCTTGAGCCGCCGGAGGAAGACCAGACGCTGACGTTCCGGTTTCCCGAGGTGGAGAAGCTGTCGCCGCCGATTATCCAGCTCGAGAACGTGACGTTTGCGTACAGCGGGACGCGGACGATCCTGTCAAAGGTTGACATGGACGTGCAGGTGGACTCGCGGATTGCGCTGATCGGGGCCAACGGCAGTGGCAAGACGACGCTGCTGAAGCTGCTCACGGGGCAGCTCGAGCCGTCGACGGGGCGGTTGTCGCGCAATGCGCGGCTGCGGATTGGCTACTTTGCGCAGCACCACGTCGATGCCATGGACTTGAACGTGAGCGCGGTGGCGTGGATGGCCAAGAACTGGCCGGGCAAGAGCGAGGAGGAGTACCGCAGGCATCTAGGTGCGTTTGGAATCACGGGCACGCTGGGTTTGCAGAAGATGGAGCTGTTGTCTGGGTAAGTTTGTAAATTTTGTTTTTGCTGTGAGAGGATGATGGATTTTGACGGCTGACGCGAAACCACGACTGCAGAGGCCAGAAATCGAGAGTGGCATTCGCCTGCCTCGGGCTTACGAATCCGCATATTCTGGTGCTGGACGAGCCGAGTAATCATCTCGACACGGCTGGACTGGACGCGCTGGCGGAGGCGATCGAGCGCTTTGAAGGCGGCGTGCTGATGGTCTCGCACGACGTGACGCTGATATCGCGCGCGGCGCGGCAGCTCTGGGTGTGCGAAGAGGGCAACGTGCACAAGTTTTCGGGCACGATTGAGGACTACAAGAAGGACATTTTGTCGAAGGCGGACGCGGCGGGTGTCGTGCAGCAGCATTAAAGGACTAATGCGAATAATAATAGCGAGCGAGTATGGGCACATGCCATCATCCTGGGACGGGTTCATAGGGGGACGTGACGGAGACGGGCAGGGTGGCCAAGAGCGGTTGTTTCAAGCGCGCAGAGAGAAATCTGCCTTGGCCAGATCAATCATGTCATACCACCACTACATACATATTGTTTTGTGCGAAAATAAAGGCATAAAAATATATAAACCAAAATAGAAGTGATTATTATGGCGATTTTTTTTGCCTGGTGGAGTTCTGGCGAAGGCGAGGGAGAATGGAAGCCTGTCCGAAAGAGGAAGGACGGTCGAAGGTGGCTTGCGAAAGAGGCAGGTCTCAGCCTTGGGGGACTTCTCTGGATTAGGGCTAGCGCGGGTGCCGGGACATGGAAAACTCCGGCGGTTGTTTTTGCTGATACGGGTGCGGCGCGGGAGCAGCCGATGGTTCGTTCATCTTCACACCCGGGGCGATCAAGTGTTTATCCGCGTCATTCGTGCGAGCGAAACGCCGAGATCGTTCGCTGCTTGCGAGCTGTTCCACATCAGATGATGCACGAAGCAGTATGATACTGCTCTGCTGCTCACGGACGCGATCCACGCGGACGGTCGGCGCGGAGGAAAGGTCTCTCTTTCCCAACGCAGCAACCAGGAGTGTGTGCCCAACGCGGGGGGGGCGACTGGTTGCCTGCCTTGGCCATTGCGAGGACCGGCACTGGCCGCCAGTGGGAGAGACGCTGCTGGCCAATGGTGTGGCCGGCAGCGTGGTGGTCGGGGAGCAGCCAGGGCCAGGGCGGGCGGGCCGCTTGGCGGGCCTACGCTGCGGATGGGGCATGTCGTGTCGTACACCCACCAGTTGTTCACTGGTTGCCCTTTCCAGCGAGAGATCGCGATGACACATGAGTCAAAGTCGCGGTGTCTGGAGTCCCTTGTGTGTATATAGGGCTGCCTGAGATATATCGTCGCATACGTATGTAGGCCGTTGGAGCAAGAAAGAACGAAAAAGACCGGCCCCGTCGGGAAAAGGAAAAGACAGAGCGCGGCGCGGACGCGGTTGCCCGATCGGGCGGGACACCCCCCGCAAGGGCCCCCCCGCGGCCCTAACCCTGTCCGGACGAGCCCCTTTCCTTTGTGTCAGCGCGGCGTGGAAAGCGCGATTGCGGCAGGTGCGTGCGAACGCGAACCGGCCCGTGTGCCCTTTTCTGCGCTTCTGGTCCGTTTCCTGTGCGTTTCTGGCCGGCAAAAACCTGCGCAGTCGGGGCCTCGAATTGGGCCACAGAAAGTGCTCTGTTCTGCTACGCCGGCGACGCTTCATATTCTCTCTCGTCCCCGTTCCGCGTCTTCGCGTCTCTCGCTCGCTGCTGCTGCTGCTCCTCCGTCGTCTTGTCTGATCGTCTATCCGGCCGTCCGTCCGCCCGCCTCGTCCGTTCGTCACTGCCAGTGGAGCTCGTAGCTCGTCGTGTTCTCGCCGTCGTCGTCGTGCTCCACGCTCCCCAGCCTCCGCCCTCCCCGTCCTCCTCCTCCTCCTCCCGCAACAATGCTGCTCCGAGTCCCCGACGAGCTCCTCCTCCACATCGCCGTCCAGCTCGACCTGCGCGACGTGGTCGCAGTCTCGTCGACATGCTCTCATCTCAACAACCTCATCATGAAGAACGACGTCTTCTGGAGCCTGAAGCTCCGCAGCGTGTTCGACCCGCCCACCGCCGAACATCTCCATGTCCGCGCACCCGGCTCCGCCGTCGTCGACGACATCGTGACCCAGCAAAAGCTGCTTGTCTCCGACCAGGAGAACCACATGAAGCTTCTCTATTCCACCCACGGCGGTGCCTGGGGCCGTTCTCCCGCGACATCCCTCTCGTCCTCCTACAACTACGTCACAATACCTTCTGATTCTTCATCCCTCTCTCCTTCGGCATCTTCCTCTGCCGCGAGCTCGTCGGCTGCCGCTTCTTCGGCGTCATCTTCCTCCGCCGCTGCTCCCGCAAAGTCTTCCTCGAAGCGGACCCGCCCGATGCTCGACGAATTCAAACTGCGGCACCGTCTTTTGTTGCTCAACTCTCCCGAAGCCTGCAAGCGTTACAGCTCCGTCGAATTCCGTCTCGAAGCCCGCGAGGACGTCGTCGCGACTGCAATTCGCCTTCTCCAGGAGCACGTATCAAAGAACCACGACGTCCTTGCCGCCTCGCAACTTTTCTCGGTCACAATCTTCGACCAGCTCGTGCCTGGAACCTTTCCCGTCCTGCAAATTCCGAGACTACCCTCGCCCGTCGCATATACCCTCAAGCCAAATGCCTACGCGCTGCAGCAGCGCATTGACATGTTGCGCGTCATCTTTGGCCAGCAGCTTTCCTGCGCCTCCCAGACATTTGACCTGCGAGAACTTCAGACCATCGTTTACGACTCCCCGCGCTTCCCGCTCTTCACGTCCCCCAACACCCTTTCGTCTTCTGCCGCGCGATCTGCCTACCGCGGTATAACACCGAAACGGCTGCCCGACTCCGCCTGGGCAGAACTTGACTCCGACCTAGACAGCTCCTCCGTTGTTCCGCGCTTCGACGTTGTCTTGGCCATTATCAACTTTTTCGTTTTCCACTCGGACGAGAATTCTGCCGTGCGAGACGGGTTCCTGCCGTTTTTCAATACCCCGCCCGTGGCGTCAGACTTCAATTTCAAGGAGAAGGCCACTTTCGACTTTCCGCGGGACTGGACTGGGCTCTACTCCTATCTCAGGTTCTGGGATTTCGATATTTTGCGAAGAAGCTCCTTCGGTGCGGGCGATGCCATTAGTGCCGCTGCTTATTCGGCTGAGTCGGATTCAAGATTTTCTAAAGTTGTGATTTCAGACGAAGAAGACGACGACCAGGAGTCTACAAAGTCTGGATCGCCTGAATCGTCTGAGCGCGACAAACCTGCGACGACCCATGTTTCCGTGCCTAGCTCTCCCGCGAGCCCGGAGTCCTCGTCGAAGCTTCCGCAGACCGGCGGCGTTTTTTCTGACCCTCTTTCCGTCCTGCCCCGCGGTGCTGCGCACCTGTCTGTCGCCAAGCCGGCACCCTCCGTTCCGCCAATAAGTAATGCAAAGACTTTGAAGATCCAGGATCAGTTTGATGGATTCCAGCAGTTCCTCGCAGACCTGCCCGGCATCGAAGGTCCGATCTCGTTCGTAGGCCGCGGCCGGGACAGGTATCCATACATTACCTATTCGACACTGGTGCCGCTGGACGAGTGCTACGGCCTCCCCGGGTTCGCACGGTTCGGCATGCGGAAGGAGTACGCCAGGTCTGAACATGATTCCGTCGACGACGAGGACGAGGTCGTTTGGGAGTATAACGGCGTGTACATCCCCGGCGCAAAAATCCTAGTCGGCCGATGGCGCGATGGGACTGATCCCTCAGTTACCGACGCCGTCGAGGGACCGTTTTTGTTCTTTGCCGATGAGCTATGATGCTCTCGGGGTCTCTCGTTATTGCATACGGACACCAAGAACAAACTTTGGCATGGAATGGGTTTATTTATTGTATTTGCTGTTTTTTTTTTCGGGAGTTTAGTGATATTTGGATTTATGTTCTTATTCCTCATGTTTTCATCTGAGTCTCATACCACACCATGCTCTCTCAGCCAGTCGCGTGTTTGTATTTTCTTTTCCGCCGGTGATATTTTGTACAGTATCTTCTATTCACCGGCTTTGGGTGTGTGCTTTTGTCGCGACAGCTTGTATGAGGAAAGAGGTGTTTCAATGTCGTTGTCCATGCAAAGCGGACATATTTACTTCTGGGCTTCTTTTTGTTGCTTATGATTCGTCGTCCTCGGTGTGCTTTGATTATTGTATTTTGTGTGTGTATATTTGTGAATATGGTGCTGATACTTCGTTGGATCTTTTTCTTTTTGTTGAATATCCCATATGAAATGTATGTATATATATTTATATTTTTAATCGGCTCTCTTAAGGACATGCGGTTCGTTCTGCTATCCGATTAAGTAAAACCACGGAACTAAGGTGTATATGATATGGACCACAGTCAGTTGGGCGAGGCGTGGTGGTTAAATTGAAGTGTACGCGTGACGCGTGGAAGAGACAACTTCCCACCGGACCATCTCGACGACATCAACTACGCCCCCTTGCATTCCTGCCATGGGACTACTTACAACGCTGCGAAAGCAGAAACTGAAGGACAAGGAGATGAGGTTTCTCATTCTGTAAGTTTTGCGCAGCGTCCTCCAAACACCGCCTACGTCTTCATTCAATGGGGAGGGAGGGCTCTGAACACGCCAAAAAAAAAAAATTATATCACCCAAACATATATCTAACGCCGGTTCTCATGTTGCCAGCGGCCTCGACAACGCCGGCAAGACGACGATCGTGAAGCGCGTGCTCGGCGAGGACGTGACCGCGGTCTCGCCCACGCTCGGCTTCAACATCTTCTCGGTCCCGTACGCGGGCGGGTACACGCTCAACGTGTGGGATGTCGGCGGCCAGAAGACGCTCCGCCCGTTCTGGCGCAACTACTTTGAGAAGACGGACGCGGTCGTCTGGGTCGTCGACGCCGCGTCCTCGGCCGACCGGCTCGCGGACTGCAGGGCCGAGCTCGCAAAAGTCGTCGCGGAGGACCGGCTCACCGGCGCGGGCCTGCTCGTGCTCGTCAACAAGATCGACGTCCTCGACGGCGTCGTCGTTGCCAACGACGACAAAGCCGACGCCGATGAAAAGAGAGAAGAGCGACGCGCCCGCGTCGTCGATCTCGTCCGCGTCACGCTCGGTCTTGACGCGATCACGAACCACAACTGGCACATCCTGCCCTGCAGCGCCTACACCGGCGAGAACCTCGACAAGGCTCTCGAGTGGACGACGACCGAGGTCAAGAGCCGGCTGTACATGTTTGACTAGCTACTGTAATTTTTGTACATACATATCTTCGGAGGAGCGTCTGGCGTTTGTTTTTTTGTGTATTATTTGCTTTAAGGTACTAATGAAATGCATTATGATAAAAACAATGGATAGAATAATTAAAAGTTTTTCGTTAATAGCACACTTACTCCCCGAGACCAACACGAGACCAACAATACAACTGGGTAACAATAAACGAAAAATATCTACACGTAAAACATACAAACTATTTACAATCCTTTCATTAAACCCCACAAAAAAAACCGATCCCTGCTAGACCTATGCCCTGCCTTTGCCTGTCTGGACGCCGCTGATCGTGAACTGCTCCAGCGTCTTCAACTTCCTCGTGACCCACGCCGCCAGGATCTTGCCGCGCTGCTTCTCGTGCAGGCGCGACCGCGGGAACGCGCCGCGCGCGACGAACGTGACGACGTCGAGCACGATCTGGTGCTCGTTCAGGACCGCGTTCACAATCACCGGCACGAGCGACGCGAGGTACTGCTTGCGGTTGACCTCGACGACCGCGACGACGATGCCGCCGGCCTGGAAGACGGCGCTGCCGCCGGCGTACACGGCCCGGTGGCTGTGCTCGATCGTGTGCTCGATGTCGGCGGGGAAGTGGTTCAGGCCGCCGACGTCGAACGTGTCGCCGATGGCGCCGAGCACGAACAGGACCTGGATCTCGACCATCGTCCCGCCCGGCCCGACCGGCCGCGTGACCGTGCGCAGGAAGCCGAGGTCGCCCGTGCGCACGTACGCGAGCGCGGCGGGGTCGCCGTCGATCGTCGTCGCCCGGCACCGCTGCGCGTCGAACGCGGCGTCCTTGGACTTGTAGAACCCGTGCGCGTTCGCGCGCGACGCGACCCAGATCTCGCCGTACTCGCTCAGGTGGCACAGCCGGCGCGTCTCGGGGTGCACGATCGCGACGTGCGTGCTCACCGGCACCATCCCGGAGTCCTGCACCGTCAGCGTGTACAGGCCCGCGTCCGGCGCCGCCACCGTCACGAACCCCCGGCGCAGCTCGCGCATGTCGAGCTTGAACTCGACGGGCTCGATGCACATGTACGACCGCGTCGTGATCATCGGGTTCAGCACGTGCGAGTATATCGAGTTAATCGCCGTGCCGTCCAGGCCGCAGGACGCAAAGTGCACTCGCACGCGGCCAAACAGGCCCACCTGCGGCCGGCCGTCGAACGCGATCATCAAATTCCGTGTTTCGTGCAGGTTGTAGCCCTTCGGCGGCGGCATCGAGACGGAATACTGCATCATTTGAGGAGTCGCGTACGTGTCCTTGACTTTGTATCTCGAAAGCGATAAGAAAAAGAGATGCGGATTCGCGGCAAAATCGACGGGCGAAATCAGATATGTAGACGCGCCTAGTAGTAATAACAGTGTTAGCAATAAAGTCACCGCGCTCCTTCGAAGCGATAGCCACACTCACCAACATAGATTCCCATAAAGCACGTATGCAAAAACCCGATGCCGACACTCGACCTCACACAGCCGATAATCGGCTTCGAGCTCGTCATCTGACACGTCTCCTTTTGGATCTTGCACATTTCAAGAATCGTGTCATGGCCCAGTTGGACGGCGACCCTTCGCTGGTCCGCCGTCCAATACACCCATATCAGGGCCGCCCGTCCCGGCGCCATCCAGTCCGGCTTCACTTTCAGCTTCAGGTCTTTGCACCCTCCCGAGACTTTTCCTGGCTTCATGGTGTTGTATGTCGGCGGCATCGCGACCTTCATGACGTGCAGCGACTGCTTGATATGCTGGGCTATGTTTTTTCCTTTCATCGCGTGATCGGTGTCCGTGTTCAGCAGAATCGCCTTCACCTTGTAGTCTTCAATGAGATGCAACAGCGCCGGCACATCCTCGTTCAGCCTGGACGTGTCCAGCGGAGAAACCGGGATAGCGATTATGCCAAGCGCAAGACACGCATGCACGGCATGCACAAAGTCTTCTCCGTGGGTATATATCAGTACGACCATGTCTCCCGCCTGCAGGTGTGCCTTGTTCATCAGCATCGACGCCACTGCCGCGATTCGCGCGTCAAACTTCTTCCACGACATGCCTTTATTCTCTCGAGACCTCGAATCGATGCTGCAGTATGACAGCTCTTCCGGCTGGCAAACCACCCTCCACTGCAAAATATCGACAATCGAGGGAAATTTCGACAGCACGCTGCCGGTGCGGTCGTCCATGACCACCTCTCGCTCGTCCACGCCAGAGTACTGCTTATCCTCCTGCACCAGCAGTTCCTCCCTGAACCGGGACGAGGCAACCGACCAAATTCCGCCGTCGTCCTCGCTGGCGGGGTCGGCCGCGGTGTTCATGACGGCCTTGTCGACGCCAAACTTGACATATACACACGGCAGTGAACCGGCCTCAAATTCCTTTCTGCAAAGGCGCGTTCCAATTTCGGATCTCCCGTTTCGGGTTGTCCGCGGCAACGTGTTCGGCGCGGTGATTAGTACGCAGTAAACTCGCACGCTGTGTATCTCGTGCAGCTTCTTCATACACTTCGAAGCCATATCTTCCAACAAGTCATAGTCCAGCACACGGGGCGGGCCTGTTGGCGTTTCCGGGGTAACATTGGCGTGAGATGACTCGAGCAATACGACCGGCAAGTACTCGTTGTTGACGGAAATGTCAAAGGCAGAACTGTCAAATACCCGCGGGACCGACTGCATGATCGTCTGAACCAAATGGGCAGTATAATGATAGCGAAACTGCTGGCTCGTGAGCACCAGGTCCGAGCCTATTACTGACGGATTCTGCTCTTCTTCCCATTCTTTCCTCTGCCGCAGTCTGTCCTCGTACAGGCCAAGTATATACACCTTGCCAGCATAAATAAATCCGAGTAAGCCAGTCCTCAAAAACTCGAGCTGTCAAATGAAGTCAGTTTATATAGGGCTATTAAAAAAAATGGAACTATTACCTCCAGAGTACCGTCTCGCCCCCAGCACCTAGCGTGAAAGATTTCTTCCGTTTCCGTGCTTAGGCCCCAAAAGCCACCACTAAGGCAGGGACTATCTACCCAGATTTCGCCGACAACCAACTCGGGAACCAGGGTGCACATCTCCGGATCTACAACCGCTAAGGTAGCATCCGGGAGTGGGTACCCAAAAGCCCCAACGCGAATTGTGTCCCTCGTGTCCATATCCAAGAATCCACCCCTCGGAGGGGATGTCGATAAGATACGTACGCTGTTGGTCGACAGAGCCGTCTTATCCAGCAGAAGTTCGGACAAATCTGCGGGACCGGAGGCCTCTTCGTCACCTGTGGATTCGGGAATACGACACCCCAGCGAGCCCTGTCCGCCAATCCAGTCTCTCGTCGAGATGACCATCCCACCGTGTTCCGAAAGCGTCAGCATTGGAGCTATCACATCTCTTGGAGACTTATTGCCCAGAGGACGTAGCCAGCGGTCAGTCAACATCTCATGAAATTCCGTGTCAACTGTCAGACAATCTATCAAGCACCACCTGATACTGGAAAAGTCAACATTTTGTTTTCGTGAAAAATTCCTCGTGGCCAGTGGAAATCTCTGGTAATTATATGTCACTTGTTTAAGACCCGGATAGTCTGCCAGAATGATAGATGGTTTAAATCGACTGATTATGTTCGCGTAGAGGCCAGGAGTAGGGAGAATCGATTGTGGGACCCAAACCAGCGTGTTTCCAGCATATACTGTCATCAAGACACCCAGAATCATTCCGACCGACTGTCGCGGATCCAAGTAACTGATCACAGTCTGATGTCTCGACGACGGCTCCACTATGCGGCCTCCGTCGCGCGTCATGGTCCCTCCCATCGACGCTCGCCGCTTTTCCTTTGTTTTGCTGGACAATATCGCGGACAGGCAACTCATTTGGTGCATCACCGTTTTGTGCGACATGACCACACCCCGAAACTCTCCGGTCGGCGCCCGTGAGTACTCAATGTACGCCAGATCCGGCACCTGCAACGCCGGCGGTTCCGATTTTTTCGACGAAGGATGATATGATCCAAACTCGTTAGTTTTCCACCACTCCACACCTCGTGGCCAGGATTCACCTTGCGCGGTGAAATCACGATGGAAAGTCTTTAAATTTGCGTCCGTCGTGAGAGCGAGATGAGACTGCGTGTAATTCAAAATGTAATTGATATCCTTGAACTTTGTAACGGTATTGACAGGAACAGCAACCACACCGGCGAGGAAACACCCGAGAAGGGCGACGACGAAATCGATTACTTCATGGTCTCGGTACAGAAGTGTGACGCGATCGCCGCGATATAGTCCGGATTTGTCTCTGATCACTTGAGCAACCTTTTCAGCGCGTGAAGATAATTTTTCCCAAGTAATGGCAGACACTTCCTTGCCTTTGGCATCCAGCGTCATAATGGCATTTAGTTTCCCGATACTGCGACCGCGATGCCGCAAAATGGACGGTAGGTTGTCGAACTTGGTCATAGGAATATTTCCATTATGAGGATCAAAATTGGTTTCAAAAATTTCGCGAGGCTCTAGCGGCTTTTGTAGCTCTCCCTTCGGCTCGTATGTTGATGACGGCTGGGTTGCCCCGTTGAATGGGTCCGAGATATACGACGACGGCGGCAGAGAGTAGACACTACTCCGGGCATCCTGAACAAAGAGCCCATAGTCTTGCTCTTGCGCCATCCTCTCCGCTAGTTCTTGATCTGAGCTGACGGACTCGGACCGAGAAGCAAAGACGGAGTAATCTTTTGGTTCACTGTGGCTAAACTAGAATGAGCGTTAGTAAGGTCGGCAGGGAAGTCTTGTAATATATAGCTGATACTAACACTGGAAAATGGATCTGAGTCCGCATCTGTTCGAGGCAATGACGGTGATGAGCGACCTTCATCGCTGTGACCATACCGCGAAAATAAGTATGCTCGACGCTTTTTGTAGCCCTTCTCTGTTATGTCTCCTTCCTACAAGGCGTAAGTCCCGTCGTTAACTATTATCATGTTAAAATAACAAGACCTACCTCCAACTCCTGATCCAGCGCAGCTAGCTGTTGCTGTAGATCGCTGTAAGAGTTGCTAGAGGACTCGGCTAAAAGATCTTGGTGGGATGTGAGCGCGGGAGGAGTGGGCGCAAGTTCATTAACCAGCCCGGAACCGCCGTCTTCCAAGGGCGATTCATCTCGAGAGCTCATTTTAGATGGCGGAAAAATATCAGAGACAACATTAGAGAAATGATGTGATGCTCATAATTATGCGGAGAGCTGTGACTACGAAATTGTGATATCGCCGCACCACCATTTTAATTTTCGCTTCGCCCACAAGAAAAATGCATCACATGCTTTCTCAGACTTGTGTTATTGAGCAGCCTTCCACGCTTTAGGCTGAAAGATGCGTGACATTTATTATTCAAGTTCTTCTGCCTCATAATTGTCGCTGCTTACGGCAGATTGCCGGGCGTCCAACAAAGCTAGGTTCTGCAGGCGCTTTCGAAATGTAGAGTAGGCGTAGGAAAGTGAGGGATGTAGTAGCAACATTTCCTACATCTAAACTGATCTTTCGCCTTAAGTTGGTGTCATTTTATTCTATATAGGGGGGCCAAATTGTTCCGACGTCAACAATGTAGCCACGTCATGCCTTCCTGCAGGCGCATAAGGTCGTTCTCTGGTTCCAGCTGCGTCGTCAAGAGCTCCCTCTTGCCACCAATGCACGCAGAACTTGGCGATGCAGGAGTTTGATAACTGCGACACTTCCTTGCACCATACCCGACATAAAATAATGAACAAGCACGAACTAATGACAAGACATTCCCTTTGAAGATTGACCAGACTGAGCAGACCATATCAGCCGGCCAACAAAGGCTCCGATGACGACCGCCAGCATCACCCATCCCTGTTACAATTGTTAGTGTATACCAATCTCGTATCAAAAGCATCACGACACCTACATTATATGTCATAAATATTAACCTTTAATTGCACTATGTTAACAGTTGTCAATCATAAGGAAAGATCACACATAGCAGCGCTCACATGATAAAAAAAGAATAGAACACTTGTAGTGCATAAAATCCTGCTTGTATTATCTGTGTCTGTCGTCGAGAAGGAGGTGCCTTCCACTCGACTTTCGGAGAGCCAGGACTCGGCAGCGTTTCTGAAATCATTAGCTTGCACCTTCCGTTTATTGCCATGGCAGTTCAAGATCATTTACCAGACAAGGAGCTCAGATATCGAATGTATTCGTAGAGCATGGATAAGCCGATCACTGCCAGCAATGATGCTACAAACCCGAGGCCGGTGCGAATGTGCCACCACGGAAACACTATACAGAGGTCTGTTGAATCCCAGGTGAACAACATCTGCCATCAGTCAGCACCAGAAGCCTGCATCGGAAATGGCGAAGTCAAAGACTTGTCACATTTGTGTTGCAAACGGAACCACTTGATGAATCCGTCGCATGATGTTGCATATGACCGCCATGATTTGAGTGATCCATTCTAGGTCCTTATTAAAAGGTGCAGGTTAGTATCTCTGGGCACCACTCGCCGGACCTTCAAAAAGACAAGTAAATACAAAATAATTTTCATACCAAAGAATTCGCAAGATCGCCAGGAACCTTTTGGATAGTCGTGAGTGTAACCTCCTCTCGGCTGTAAGTTGTACGCGGTTCCCAGTCCTATCATCCCAACAGCTTAAGGTTTGCTCAGTAATTTTCTTTCTTGAATCTTGACGACGGACGACTGATTCATCCGCCGATTTATCTTGACCAAGAGGCTGTTATTGACAAATATTGGGTTTTGCGGAATAGTAATATTTGCAGACATTTTATGTGCACTGGAAAATGAGCGGAAACGGACATTTCGAGGGCGCAGCTATGGATTCTGGTAGGTTGTTTTGTTCACCCATCTTCGAGGTTCCATTGTTAATCCATTCCTTAGACGTCGAGCGCTATCGGGAGCGAGCTCGGGATAGAGACCGTCGCGAACGGCAGTCCGACAGAGATCACAGAGAGCAAAGGCCTGACCGAGAAAGAGACAGAGAGCGTGATCGAGACAGGGATAGACACGGAGGGGATAGAGACAGACGCGACCGCGACAGAGACCGCGACAGAGACAGAGTCCGCGACAGGGACCGCGATTTAGACCGCGACCGTGAAAGGGATGTCGACAGAGATAGGAGACGCGACAGGCGCGATGATGATCGTGATCGTAATCGCGACCGCGACCGTGACCGCGAGAGGGATCGAGATAGAGACCGCGACAGGGAGCGTGATAGGGAACGCGAGCGGCGCGACCGTGAAAGAGAGCGTGAGCGATCGCGCAAAGAACCCCTTGATGGCGACCGCCATGAGCGAAGAAGAAGTCCGCGTGCAAAATCACCAGTTAATTTAGAGAATGTCGTACCGGTCAACGAACGAAAAAGACGAATGACGATGTGGGATATCAAGCCGAAGGGCTACGAAAACGTAACTTCAGAGCAAGCGAAACTATCTGGGCTGTTTCCTTTGCCTGGTGCTCCCCGTCAATCTAATGCCGACCACGCAAGAATGCAACATGTCATGCAGAATGGTGATGGCGGCGGCGAAAATCCATTCCTCAAACAGCTGGCAATTTCTGCGAACTTGAGGCCTAGCCATTCCCGCCAAAGCAAGCGAGCACTGATTTCTGGTCTTCCATATGTGGGTAGCGAAAAAGCTTTTGTCGAATTCATGAACGATCTGATTTCGTCCGTGCAACGGGAGGATACCTCTGACAGTACCGAACCGCCGATTGCTGTATGGCAATTCAGTGACGACAAGCTGTCGGTTCTCTTAGAGTTCCACACTACAGAAGAGGCTACGCTTGCTGTTGCATTCAGTGGTGTTGAATTCGGTGGACAAAAGTTACAAATCAACAGGCCGAAAGACTATGTCGTGCCTGAGAAGATGCAGGATACATCCGCATACATTACGGGTTCCATTTCATCTTCCATACCGGACTCTCCGGAAAAGATCTCGATTGCTAATATTCCTATATATTTAACCGAAGATCAGGTGCTTGAGCTTCTTAAAGAGTTTGGAGAACTTCGCGGATTCAAGCTACTTAAAGATAAAACGACGGACGAGTCGAAAGGAATCGCCTTTTGTGAATTTGCAGACGAGCAAGTCACGGAGATTGCCTGCGAGGGTCTGAATGGCATGGAACTTGGCGAGAGCGTATTAGTCGTTCGTCGGGCATGCACTGGTATCGAGCAAGCCGTGTCCACTGGTCTTTCTAACGTGTCTTCAATGGCAGAACTTGCGAACGCGACTTCGACGCATCTTAGCACTCGGGTTTTGCAGCTTTTGAATATGATTTTGCCTGAAGACTTAAACGACAGAGACGACTACGAGGATATTAAGGAAGACGTTCTCGAGGAATGCCAGAAGTTCGGAAAGGTTATTGATCTTAAGATCCCCCGCCCAAGTGCGGCAAACAAAAATCCGCCTGGTGTTGGTAAAATCTTTGTAAGATTTGAAGATTCAGAAGTCTGCAATACTGCATTAAAGTCGCTAGCAGGCCGCAAATTTGCAGATCGAACAGTTGTCACGACTTTTTTTCCTGAGGTGAGTGCTACTCTTATTGCTCTTGTTTTGTCAACGTGTCTAACGCCTGTTGAATATAGGAAAATTACGAAGTCGGGGCATTTTAGACGGCTGGAGAACATACTAATCGAGACTAACGACACGATTTGTCAGGATTTTCTCAGTTATAAATGATTCAAAATTTTCCCTTTCATCAAAATTGTTATTTGTTTTTTTTTATTTGTATGCTAGTATTATTACACCTGCTCTGACGATTTGATGCCACCGTCTGCCAGAACTCCGGTCAATATCTACATTCTCTTACGCTGGCAAGAGCTTTCATGGCAATGCCCTGATTTGTTCAGATACTAGCTCATCGTATGGATGTCGTGCGAGCATGTCGTACAGGCCCTCTGGAAGTTTCGGTACAAAACTTACGGCAAGCGTAATCACCTTTTTGGCTTGCAGAGGCGGGAACGTTCGTAGAAGCGTCATCGGACTAATGTTTCACTTGTTAGTACCTCTGTCGAGCTGAATTGCACCACATTCTTCTTACCTGGGTGATGAGAGGAGGGAGTCGCGGATCAAAAGCAGTTGTGCAATAACCGCTAAAACGTTCATGTGCGGCCCAAATGCTATGAGAAAATCCCATAACTTGAGAACCTCGTTCAGTGGTGGAGTGCAGGCAGACATAGTAAGAACAGCTATAGACGGTTAGTGAGAAGCCTGCTTTCCCTGGCTCGAAACGTAAACCTACAAGCAAATCCATAAAGTTCTGCAGTTAGAAGTTTACTTTTCAAGTATGAAAATAGCGTAGGGTCGATGATTCTCAAGCAAATGTCAAGGAGCTTCAAGGCGACGTGCACTCCATCGAGTAGTGGCTTGACATAGAGAGGACAATAGGAATGAATGAAAGTATCAAACAACGCAAATGCTTGAGTCTCACTACCACATGCATATAAAAATGGCGCCGCGAGAACGTTGAGGCCCTGAACATATAGCTCCGGCAATGGAATTGGACTGTCAATTTCATCGGCCAGTCGCATTCGTGGACTGCCGTCGCCTGAAGATGTCGAGGAAGATATCAGCGAAGCCTCCAAGTTATTGCTCCGTCGAAGTTGTAAAAGAGATGTTCGGCGTAGCTTCGTGGATTGCAATGCTATCGTCTCCTCTTGTCGCCGTAATTTCATCCGCGCCTGGTAGGCATCCCACCTAAGCCATGCCAGCGCGTTCAGGATTCTAATCAAAGATGTTTCCGAAACTCGTCGCTGAAATAATATGTCCGTTGTTAATGTCCTAAATGTGTCATTTCTGATCTTAGAATATGCCGGCGAGGCACCGCGATGTATCAGAGAGATATACGACTTTGCTTGCGTTGGAGAAACCTTTAATAGCAAACACCACACATACGGCCGGTATGTACAAAAATCCTAAAATAAGTTAGATATACAATTCCAAACGGATCAAAACTAATTCTCAAGCCGTACAGTCTCGGGATCATTTAGCAGCCCTCGAGTCAATATTAGATATCTCAATTCAGCGAGACCCTGATCGATAGCGACAGGTGATTTCCTTAAAGCCGACTCTATTGGATCTCTGGATCGATGGTTTGTATTTCGCATCTTCGCAGCCCTCGAGTTCTATTAATTCAGATGACTTGAATTACGCCTGCGTAAGAAAGGGAGAGAATACCCCAATTTCGCTGTGAAGATTGTCAACAAACAATGATGCGGCTCGGCGCGTTCTCACGTGCTTTCTTGCACCCCACTTCATAACACAAGGCACATCAGTTTGTTTACAAATGTGATCCAATACAAACTCAAATGCAGTCCACGAAGCAGGAACTAATTATATACGCCAACCCGGGGAAGCTACGACGAACTAGCCAGCAATAGTTTCAAATGGCCTTTAAGATACCATGAGGGAATTTAATTTACACAGCAAAAAACATATAAAAATTCAAGAAGCTCCCAACTCCGACATATGACATGCTCCACAAAAAATGCAAAACGGAATATTAAAAATACATAAGCGAGTGCGTCATATTATAAATTGACTCTTCGTAGCCCGAGTGCAATTTCTGGGCCATAAATATGGCGACTGGCAGTCATATTTTCACGATAAGACATCCTGTTCACACCGTTAGTTTTAGGTCGCCAACGGGCAAAAAAAAAGAGAGAACTTACAATAAAGCAATGAAGCAGCAAAACAGTATGGTAGATACAAGAGTGAGCAATGGCCAAAACGCCTTCTGAGAATGAGATTCGATCCATTTGTAGTCTGGCAAACGGGGATTAGACTGAATTGATCGCTTGCCCTCCGATTCATCTGTTTTGAGTTGGCCCTTCGGCTGAGATACTGAAAAATCATTATTTCTGACATTTATTGACTGCACCATATGCTCAAGTGATTGGATATCCTTCTTGGTGATATCGAACTCACGCCGCAAAATCTCTAGTTGCCGAATGATGTAACTAGCCGAATAACCTGGGGCTTCTAAGTCATTGCGAGCAATTTTTCTAGGAATACTCTCGGTAATCTCTTTCTTCAACCTGAGACCACTGGGCGGACTGGGTGAAGGTAAGACCAGGCCAATATCCACTGACTTGATTGATCCAGGCGATGCCATAGACTTTGACAGATCCCGAAGTAGTTTTCTAGGAGTCGTAGCACCAGGCCGTGGAATTCCTAACTTTGACGAAATTGAGCTAGACATAGATTCACCGACCTCATCATTTATACTGTCGTTCTGACGTCTCGTTTCAGTAGGTGCAGTCGTCAGTAAAGTTTCTGGAACGTCAGCTTGTGATGAAAAGTCTTGTGTAGCAAACGACGAATTAATATCGACATCCATATCCACTGAGCCTTCAATCGTCGCTGTACTCTCTGGTTTCAATAAGTGACGATATAAGGGAGATAATGGGCTGCTCTGTTCCAATACATCCCTTCGTGTTCGTGCGGGAGACGGTGAGACTTCAGCAGATTCACGAATTGCACTGTTGCTAGTTAAATGCAGATACGGCAACGAAATTGAAAAAGGCACATCCCCAGATGACGTGGGTTTTCGAGAAGTAGCTTGCAAGAAAGAAGGAAGCAACGAGCCAGAGCTTTTCGGCGAACTTAGGGTCGGAGACAACTCAGATGACAATTTTGCAAGTCGCTACATAGCCGGTTGACGTTAGCATACTGGATCCCATGAACTCGAAAAAAAATATATTTTATACCTCTGCATCCTTTCGTGCTTCCTCGTGACTGACAGACATCAACTCATCATTGTCGTCCCTGTTAGAAGAATCGCTGACGTCCATTGTTTCCACTTTGTCAAGAATGGATGACGCTGTTGCATTAAATGCAGAACCCTTCAAAGGAAAGCCTGATAACTTGTTCAGAATATCATTTCCGGTGAGAGCAATTTGCGCAGTCGGAGGCGCATCTCGCACAACACCTAATCCAATGGGCGGGCTGTGACCAAATCTTGCGGTGAAAAGGCGCTTTGGAGTCGACGATCCAATGAGACCTGAATCTAAGTCTATAGACAGCTCTGCAGGCAAATCGGGAGACCGAACAGACGCATGTAAGGAAGTCACGTCGGGACTTAGCTGTATCAATCGCTCTTTGATAGGAAATGTTAAACTGTATCTTAGTTCTAACCATCAAACTGCGCGAAACTCACCCGCAAATGTTAATCCATGCTGTTTATCAAAAGCATTCTCCTCCCTGTCCATCATCGAGTCGTTATTAATGTCGCCCCCCAATCCATTGTTTGCACCGTGCAGAGCGGAGTGGTCTTTCGTCGGTCGCCCTATCTCATCATTGTCTGAAGTATTTTCAAAGTAAGAAGTGCTTCCATTGAAGTCCTCATCCATGTCAGTCATAGCTAGAATATAAAAGACCTGGCGTCGTCTAATCAGTTAACATTGGAGAATGCCAACATAGACATAGAATGTGTCGCGTTGGCAACGCGAATGGCACGTGACAAAAACAAACAGCGTGTAAAGTTAAAAATCCAGTACATACTGTCTCGCACACCATGGAAAAACCACACCCGGTACTATCCTTTGCACTACGATGGATCATCTATATTAACTATACTGTCTCGCACACCATGGAAAAACCACACCCGGTACTATCCTTTGCACTACGATGGATCATCTATATTAACTATACTGTCTCGCACACCATGGAAAAACCACACCCGGTACTATCCTTTGCACTACGATGGATCATCTATATTAACTAAACTATTCATAATCTTGTTATAATTCTCTCGATCTAATACCCTCTATTTCTATCCAGCACGTTCGTCGGTGCGTTTCCATCGCGTATTTGTTTCAGATTGTGCAAAGCAATATTGGTAACACTTTCCGAATATGTTGCAACATGCCCACTGAGATGTGGTGTGACGTATATATTCTTGGTGGTAAATAGCTTATGGCCATCGGGGAGTGGTTCAGGATCCGTAACATCCAAGGCCGCACCATCTATAAGTCCGGATTCGACCGCCTCGATAAGTGCATCGGTATCCACTATTGGCCCGCGCCCGACATTTACAATGTACGCGCCTTTTAATAGCTTCAATGTTTCGTTGTTTATCAGTTTCGTCGTTTCCGGAGTGAGCGGAGCAGCAATAACCAGGATATCAATGCCAGAACTGAAAAACTTGGTCAAGTTTTCGGTTCCCGTTAACCACACATCCGGGATACTCCCATCTGGGTCGCCACTTCCAGGGATAGCAACTTCAATGCGTTCCTTTTTTGGAGGACTTGAAAATGAGTGAACAATTACCCTCATTCCAAGTGCCTTTGTGACTCGAGCCGTCTGCCTGCCAATGGCACCGTATCCCAAAATTCCTCTGGAAATATGTCAGCCTTCAGTTCGAGGGTACTGAGAGGAAGGAAAGTACTATACATTGTTCGCCCATATTGATCTATTGGTTTTCTCTCAAGCTCTTGGTCATTTCCCCATCGCTGGTCAGCTTGCCATTTAGCATATGCCAACGAATTGTGATAAAATGTCAAAATCATTAAAACAACCCATTCGCTGATAATTGGACTATATTTTATATTTCAGCCGTAAGTTAGCAAGCTTGAATGGAGTGGTTGGAAAGAATGACTCACCCATGGACACCACTGGCATTTGAAAATACGATGTCAGTGTTCGCCTTATAAAATGGCTGACCGACGACAAGGTTGCTACCCGCAGAGAACAATTGAACGTATTTGAGATTTGGCGCTGCTTCTCGAGAAGGTGGAAGTATTTGGTTTGTGATCAGAACAGTAGCTCGTTCCCATTCGTCTACAGTGACTGGTCTGGTCAGAACTCCTCTACCTGGTCTTCCGCTTGTTGGTATAATTGTTATAGACGCGACATAGGACAGCTTCTTGAAAGCCTCATATGCGTACTCGGGATAGTGTGGCGCATTGATGACAAGAATGTGCTCTTCGGAAATGGCCATTCCGACTAGTGTGTGTAATTAGCACAGCGAACAAGTTTTGGAACGAGGGAAGACCGTCCTTTAAATGGTTGGTGAAATAAATGATGCGCCGCTCGATAAGAGCGATAACTTAAGCTTTGGTCAACTCAGGGGTCTAATGCTTTTTCCGGGAACTGAACTACTGACCTCACTTCCAATATATGTTTCCATTTCCCCCCGCACACGCCTCTAACCGAACCCGATCAATTTTATCGGATTCAGACTTTCGTTAAACTTATGACGAATTATGGGGTCCCGTGACTCCAAGTCGTTGCCCTACAGCAGGTAATCTATGTTGGGGATAACGTACTTCGATATCTACCCGGAAAATCTGAGTTGAACAACTCCAAACTCTTAGAGGCTAAGGTTTTCGGAAAAGTGCCACACCATCGACAGACTGCGCAGGATAACAATTTAGACATACGGCGATTTAGTCAATGGTATTATGTACTGGCTTGGTGGAGATGGAGTATGGTAGATGCTTATTGTAGACAAGCTGTTGACGTCAGGGCTGTTTCCGAACCAAGAATCGGTCGTGCGCCCGTGAATTCCCTAATTAAATTGCACACTCCTGATTTTCCAGTTAAAGAATAGTTCGGCTAACCAGACCTGTGTGCATCTCTTCTTGTTTGATTCGCAGGCAAAAAAACCACCGCTTAGCGTCTATTATATTCCTAGGTATTGACTCTTGCAGACCATGGTCCTCGATGTCCCGCTCGCACTGCATTTTGTGCATGATGTCGAGTTTGGTCCAACGTTTATCATTTCCATCTATGCTTGGTTTGCATTCATGGACAATCCTTGTTATTATATTTTGGAGAGTTACATATTTAACTTGCAATTACTAGAATAGCTCAGGCAGGCAACTACCACGCGAGCTACAATCTGCTTCAATAATCGGTAGTTGCTTCGGCACTTTTACTCTCTCTTATCTTGAGCAATATAGTCGGATACACATTGCTAGTTGCGATACTCGTATAAGTTGCGACTCTAATTAGTTTTGTTGCAGTCTTCCGCTTCAAGCCGTCACTCTGTGTGTCTATCTGTCATGTTTGAGTTCGCAATACCAATCACAGTTGTATTATTGGTATTCGATGATATGGCGATGCATGACCGTGACGACAGTGCTCGGTAGGGCTTTTCTGTGCATTTTTGTAGTCTTTGTGGGGAGTATTATTATTTCGCGTTGTTTCGTTAACATTGGTTCTGAACGATTTCACAATGAGCTTCGGATGACTTGGTACTCACTCCAGTGCATTGTATATATTGCCAATAAATTTTCGTCCAAATATACTGTACTGTACATACATACTGTATCATGATACATATGATAGGAAGCTATACGTGCTATTGAATATTATAAGCGAAGTAATGCCATGGTAGGAAGTCACAGCAGCGTGAGCCGGGACTGACTCAGAAAGCAGGACTCAGTTTCAGCGACTCCAATAACTCCATGCCCCGCTATTATTATTTGCATTAGAATATTAAAAACTGCATGTAGAACGTATCGATCGAACAGTTAATTGTGGGCTATTCGGCTGGGGAGCTGGGGAAACATTTGTTTTCTTGCTGACACCCTGAATGAAAATTGGGACCTCCGCACTTGCTCAGTAAGCGAAGTCGATAACTACTAATCAACCATCAACTAGGGTGCTTCACTCAACTTAACTGTTCTTCGTTAAACAGAACGAACAACTTGCAGCAAAGTCGACGGTATCTGCACAATCCAAACGGCAACGAGGAATACTGCAATGACTATTAATTTGAATGTAAGCTAGTTTGGTTAAGATCTACGCCCTGCTTGTCCGGAATGGAAGTGGAGTATGTCCCTCGGACTACTTTGTTTACCCATGATTTCAATTTGATAGGTGGTATTCGCTGTTCCTCTACACTGTCAGGACTGCGTTGACGATGTCAGTGCTGCGTTGAAAAAAGTTGATGGTCAGTTGAATTACGGTGGTACTGCTGTCAGACATGTATTGGCTCACCCGTCCCAGGTATCGAGAATGTGAAAGTCGATCTGAAAAAGGAGCTTGTCGCAGTTGAAGGAAGGGGTACGCATTGAACCCTCCGATGCCATGATGTCTGCAATTTTGTGCTGATAATACGATATTATGCACAGCACCGCCCTCGGCTGTCGTGAAGGCTATCCAGGAAACTGGTCGCGATGCAATTGTCCGCGGCACCGGAGAGGCAAACAGTAAAGTCTTCATCATAAAATATCTGTTAAACTGCCCATGTTCACTAATAGAGTAGGCTCTGCGGTATGCATTTTGGAAACACATGAGCCAAGTCAGATATCGTCTCCGGTTCGAGGACTCGTACGTCTTGTGAAGGCGTCTCCGACCAGCACACTTGTTGATTTGACTCTTTCCGGAATGCGCCCTCTGACGACATATTACGCCAGCATTCGCTCTGCAGGCGACATATCTCATGGTCCATTAAGCACAGGTGGCCTTCACAAGACGCTTGGCTCCGTCAATATTAATTCCAACGGGGACGGCCAGGCATTTATCGTCAAGGAGGACCTTCCCATCTGGGAAGTTATCGGGCGATCGATTGTTGTAGGAGAAGACAGGACTTGCAAGCAAATGTTTTTGCAGGATGTCGTCGGCGTAATTGCACGGAGTGCTGGTGTATGGGAAAACGAAAAGACTGTTTGTAGCTGCTCAGGAAAGACCGTCTGGGAAGAAAGAAAAGATGCATTGGCGAAAGGAATCAATGCATAAGATGAGTGTATACGTTTTGCCATAATTAATCTTGGAGTCCTGGTGGCTTTGCTATCTAAAGAAAATTGCATGAAACCACATTGCCTATATTGCGCCATACTTTAATTTACAGACCACTCTAATAGTACACTGACCCGCCCTCCGCCTTCGCATCGGAGATTTGACTCTATTCCTCTTCCTTCAACTGAATGCGCAGTCTCTTCGGAATCGCAGAAGCCGTGCCCTCGTCTTCATCCTCATCCGAACTTGAGCGATCTTCACCTTTCTTTCGCTTCTTTTTCTTCGATGCCTTGTTCGAAGAAGAGGGATGACTTGCGCCATTGACCGCCGAATTTGCAGACGCGGAGACAGGATTCTCCTCTTGTGCTCCTTCTAATAGCTCTTTTTGAAGACTCTGCTCACATCAAAAAGTCAGTCAAAATTCCCTGACATACCACAATAAATGTACCAAGAAAATCACCTTTAAATAAGTAGCTGAGCTCAATGAGAAAAGCCGGTCGTTGTCTGTATAAGTAGCCTTCCGTTTGATCGCGTTAGTCACACCGACGTGCGTACCACCTGAGCCGCCTCCCTTCAAATACCCTTCAAATCCCTTGATTATATTTCCATTTGGTGTATCTTCTAAATATGCGCCTTCAAACTTGAATAGTTGGTCCTCTATCACAGCCTTCTCAGTCATATACGTCAGCGATATGCTTTCAATACGGAGGAAACGCATTCAATTACCACAAAGCAAATAAAAGATGAAATACGCAAAGCTTACCAAATTCTTTTCTAGAATACGACGTTTGGACATTGTATCTCGTAACTCGCGGCGTAGCTTTTCGTAGATCGCCATGTCTGCTTTCCCAATTGGAGGATGTTGCTCGCCGCCGGAAGGGATTTGTGATGGATCTGGCATACTGCTCTTCCGGGCTAAACCATGACAAAATACAACCAGGGGACAATATATAGAAGTTGAGCTGTGTCGAGGTCTAATCTACATTCCAATATCTGAAGTCACATGATCATGTGCATAGCTTCCCACACCACATTGTTATGATGAGATATGAACTTTTTGGCTTCTCACCGGGGTGGTTTCACTATCAAGTATTACATACTATACATTTTAAGCAAACTGAAAAAAACTCCGCTCCAAAATTCAACGAGTCCCGCGAGCCTAATTACATCCGTAGTATACATCACGCAACACAAAGTAGACACAATACACAAGGTCACATTCGCGACAGTCCAATGGCATGAAGAATGTAGTGACTAGGTCAATAAATAAATGTTACACTTGCACATCCTTGTCAATATCAACTTGGACGTCCAAATCGTCCAGGTCTGGGTCTTCGTTCAACTCCTCGTCCGCCAAAGCATCGTTTGCGTCAGGATTTTGTGAAGTCGGTTCCGCCACCAAAACATCTACTTCCGGTACAGGAAGGTAGTCGGTTGTTAAGAACCCACCTTGCTCTGCCACCCACGCCATCCACTCGTCAATCCAGCATCGAACCATCCACCAGGCACCAAATGCTTCTCCGCCATTTAAAGTGATTTCGCGAAGAGCCGCAGTGAGGACTCCGTTCATGTAAAGCAAAAACATTCGAGGGGAAACTTCTGGAAACTCAAACGGTAAGTTCATGAGATATTGGGCCCAGCGCTCAATCACGTCTTCGGTAGCAGTGTCATTAGCGTTCTTTTCTCCTGTCGTAGGTGACACAGCAGGAGACGTTTCAAGGTTGTCGGCTCGCGGATGAGCCACATTGGCTTCCAAAGACTCAGGCATTGCCAGCAAACTGACAACGTCGTCGTTTAAGATTTTCAAAACACGAATTCCGCCACATGGAGCTTCACGAATTACTATTGACTTTGCATCGACAAAGCTCATCCAGTCATCCAGCATCGCTCTTCGTTCCAAAGGATTGGCTAATATTTTCGCTGCCGCATTTGCAATATCGTTAACACGTAATAGACGGCCGATTAGATTCGAGAAAGCATAAGCAGGCCGTAGTTTAACCTGAACAAACTCTGGCGGAAGCGCTCGAAAAGCTGTGGATACGTTTTGAGGTAGAGTCATGGAAAGTGACCGTAGAGCTGCCATTACATTTCCGGGGACGTCCTGAAGAGCAAGAGGTGAAAGTAAATGCGCCATTTCCTAAGCACCAGTTAGTAGGGTATCCAATAATTTGAAAGATATGTTTTAACTAGCCTTATACATGATCCAGTCGCAGCGTTGTATCCATTCCAACACGGATGGAACAGATAATAGCTTTTGGACCGGGGCAGTGAGTGTTCCGTGAAAAGACGATAAAGTATTCAAAAATTGTTTTAAGTGCATATATCTTATTGCTTCTAAAAGTGACGAGCAATGCGAATGACACAGTGCGGTTAATATATCAATCGAGTCCCTGTCAGCTCCGGGCGGCACGTAGGGCTCTATGCTTGGAAGGGGTAGTGACTGATATGACATTGACGGTGGAGTGAGAATACTTTTCGAAAAGCAAAGACTTGGAACGGCAAATGCGTTTAGTGATAGCGAGGAATAGTCGGTAAGTACTGCCGCCGAGTATCCCTTATCAGAATAAACATCCTTTAGATCTTGGTCGTCAGCCGTCGCAGGAGAATTTAATTTCAGTCTATTGGCGGTGTTCGCTTTGGTCTGAACTTGTGATGGTACAGCACCACCTCCATTGAAGATATCTTCATTTTCCATTATATCAGGAGAACCAGTTACGGCATCGTCTGCTCCTCCAAGAGAGCCGATAGGCAGCAGCGCATCTCCGATAACGTTGATGCCACAATAATGGTACTTCGACTTGCCACGAACGCCAAGTCGACGCGTCTTAATATCTGGAAATAGTAATCGAACGAGCTTGCCAAATGCCGCTGGATTCGACGGTTTAATTTTGTGACGCGCACACATTTCGGCGTAACGGGCATAAATTCTGTTTCGAGGAATGGCGTTGTGGGGAGAGACTTGACACGTCTTCATCAACCAGACGAGGCCAAAGACTTGCCTACTCCGCTCAGCGTTCGAATTTTGTAGACTGTCGTCCACTCTGACACGCTGCGCAAGGTCGTCGATCTTGGTGTTCACGTTTGCCTCTGCAAGTCGACGAAGCTCGTGGTCCGGATCCTCCATAGCGAACATCTTGCGTTTCCGAAGGGAGGAGCCAATAGATGAGGGTGATCCTTCGCGATCGTCATCAAAATCTTGCGGATCATCCATAGTTTGGTATATGATGCGTGACAGTACCCTCGGAGTTCACACTGACTATCAAATCAAAGTATATTTTCTGAGAATGGGAATAAGATGATGATAAAGCATGGAAATAGTCGAAACGCCAACGCAAATTACTCCAAGATTCGGGATTTCGGGCTCTTGATTAAGATAGAAAGTGGCCAGTGCAGAAATCTAGAAATCATACAAGGGGCTGCAGGATCTTAGGATTCACAGAAGTCGCGTTATTATACGCGACACACCGTCTTAATAAAAAATCTAAAATTAGGACAATTATCTGCTGTGATGATGCTCAGTGTCGAACACAACGCCGGCCTGATAATCGGGGAAGTGCACAGCAGTTGGGGCGTTGCTGGTTTGGCGTTGTTTACTCTCGCAGAACTCGCGATTAACGGTTACTGGGGAAACAGCCTTCCCAATAGGCGGTGTTGCAGTTATGGCGTAGGTGCCGCAGCATTGCGCGCCTACCAACCTTGTGACCCAGAATAGCACTACTATAGCCAGAGCCGCCGGACGGGAAAGCCGGAACCGAATCCACGGTGTGCTGCGTAATATGACGGCAGATGTTCCGTTGACGTAACTCCAGACGACCTCCTACCATTACCGTCTTACTTTTGTTGCCGTCTCCATTTCCAATTTTCCCTTCTCATCCCTATACAATCCACTCATCTCGACATGTCTTATCAAGATCAGGTCTATGCCTTCGTTGGCAAACTTGACAAGGTATTCTCACTTCGATCTGCGCGGATCGCATGACTCCGGGAAGTTATGGTTACAAGTATTGGAATCGGCATTAACATATAATCGCAGGAACTCGACAACTATCCTATTCTTGAGAAAATTGCGCAGCAGACTGGTACGTGTTTTCATTCTTAAGATTGGTTTTTCTAGATCGCTATGGTTTGTTTGGCTCCCAGTTTATAATGTCGATGATGCTATTCATGACAAACACCAGGGCGATCTGGTTCTACATAGTCTAGAAAAGGTCTCATATTGTTTCTGCAGGCATTCCGAAGGCATATGGTGCTCTCGGCACCGTGGGTTTTTACTTTTTCCTCATCTTCCTTAACTTTGGCGGGTATGCATTCCCTGGACTGTCATCCCATGATTGGGAGTGGCCACGACGAATTAGCTGTGATCTTCAGTTGGATCGTCGAATTCCTAATTCGCGGGCTAATACTTCAATGTTTCTATCTAGCATTGGCGAACTTCTCGCGAATTTGGCTGGTCTGGTGCTCCCAGGGTACTATTCCCTTCTAGCTCTTGAGACCCCGGACACCTTGGATGATACTCAGTATCTCACTGTTAGTGGGCCTTCTCATTGTAATAGAGTTAGTTGTGATTTACTGACCTCCGCTCTTCTAGTACTGGGTCGTATTTGCTTTCTTTTCTGTTATTGAGTTTTGGAGCCGAGCTATTATCTACTGGTAAGTTATATGCATATTGACGTCGATTGAGGGCTGCTTTCTGAAATGTGTTTAGGGTGCCTTTCTACTGGTTTTTCAAAGTGATTTTATTTTTATACCTTGGTCTTCCTCAATTCCATGGTGCCCAGCTAGTCTATCAAACCATCGTCAAGCCGGTTTCTTCCAAGCTCGCAAAGTCTGTCAAGGCCGCCTCCCCGACAGTCGCCGCTACATTGAGGGAGAAGGCTGAGGCTGCTGCCTCGGGCTCCAATATTCCTGTTCCTACCGCCACTACTACTGGCGCAGAGATTTAAACTAAACGTCTCCGGCTTTATTATTAGTTGATGGGATTTGTGGTCGAGATCGAAGAACTATGTCCAATGGGCTAGAGAGAAAGGGCCCCCTTTGAATACAAGCTGTGACTTCACTTTGACATTGTCTTGTTTTATTTTCCATTGTTTCTATAGTTGCAAGTTTATATATTCTAAGTTACTTGAGGTATTCACAATGTTTATTGTAGATTTTTGTTGCAAACTGTAATGTGAGTGATTTTTTTCTGTCTTGCCTTTAAATGTAGAACACACTAGTCTGTTATGAATTTTTAAGCTCTATTCTGTAAATCTGAACAATCTGTAATCCTGAACAGCAATAACATACTTTACTTGGCTCTGGTACAAGAGCCTTATTATAACCAACAATGTAAACAAGCGGTTGAAGGCCTGCAATTGACTTCTGAAATTCCTTGTGACCAACGCTGCGACGATTATAAACGAGGCGGCGCCATGTCGATTCCTCCAGAGGCATTGCAGAAGGTTCGAGTCGCCTCATTTGCTATTGAATTCCATTGCCTCAAATATGTCCAATATAACTGACTAGGTGTAAGGTTCTGCAAGAGATTGAAATGCGAGTTATGCAATCTCAGCTTGAGCTTACGAACGTCAGGCAACAGATCGCGCAGAAACAGCGCGACAAGAGACTCACAGAACTGACTTTGAAAGAACTGAATGACGTGCCACCGTCAGTTGGTATTTGGGAAGGTGTCGGCAAAATGTTCGTTAGTCCTATGCTTTTTGCGGTAGTTCTGATACTTTCTGAGAAACTGCCGACGGCTTCTCTGGCCGGTAGCTTCTCTGAGCCGACGAGTGGTCACTAGTCAAGAATACAACTAACACTACGTGAGCTAGGTTTCTAAATGTTCCTATTGCAACACATACCTCACGGCTAGAAAAGGACAAGGCCGATTGTGAGGATCAGCTGAAAGCTATGAATACGAAATTGAATTATCTTGAAATGACATACAAGAATGCAAAGAAAAATATCGACGAGATACTTGGAGCCGGACAACGATGATAGTCAGATTAACTTGACCCTTGCGAAGCTGGTGCGGCCATAATCAGCAAACTTGACTTCCAATTAGCTGCTCAGAAAACGAGATATATGATGATGCATATTTCGTATGGAGCGATGCTTGCTTTGCCGAAGTAGTCCGTTGAATGAATTTGACTACTTTAACTTTCTATGTTGTGAAAGGGCTAATGTAATCATATTCATGATAAGGTAGATGAACTATGTAGTGTGCTTACTTCGACCGTTGATTTTGTCCTACACATTTCTAGATACTCACTCTGTATATTTCTTGCTCTGCCGTGTCTCTCGTATTCCAATATTGGAATATGTAGCTTGCGTGGAATACTAATGTTGGTAACTGTCGTTTCTTGGTATCCTCACTTGGCGCAGAATCCAAACCGGACATAATAATCAATGCCCTTTCAGTCATGCGCTAGATTTTAGATATTGCACTCATGTGTGACCTTATCTATTCATTTCGTATGCATATGTCCTTTTAGGAAGTCGTTATAAACGACTACTACTGCTTTTTCTTCTCGCCGATCAGCCCTCTTGACCACACACCCCGAGCCGAAGTTCCTTTTCCATGTCCATGAGAATTTCAGTGATTTGAGAGGACATAGTACAATGCGGATTAATCGTGCAAGTCCGGTAGTGTAGTTATATTTGAAAGACTAAACCCTCTTTGCATACACGGTGCCCCGACTATCAGGGACATACTCAGCAAACTGTAATGGAGTTAGAAACACAATTTTCACGAAACACGTCGAATTCGGTTATTTCTCATTTGCGCCGATGCGACAATTGTAGTTTTGTTTACTCTCACTTTGATTTAGTTTTGGAATAAGGCTTGCACGGATTTAAAGCATAAGAGCCAACTAATCACGGAAGCGGAATATATCGACACAGTGCCACCCCGCTTCCACCCCGCCACCGCTAATATTAGTCGCGTTGCTGTTATCGACCGCCAAATACCAAGAGAAATTCTTTCTGCTTTCGTCGCACTATGACGTATGATGGAAGCGACAAGGATGACTCGAAGGAGCCGTCTGGAATTTCCGAGGTGAAGCGAGAGGTGAAAGAAGAAAATGGACTTGTCAAGGACCACACAAAGGTACGCTATGATCATTACCAACAAATACTGCTAGAAATGAAATTAACGTCGCGCTACTAGCAGTCCAATGCATCGTCTGAAGAAGAGTTTGATTTAGTCGGCAAGCAGGAGCCTGGCGCGGCAACAATTGTCGACTCGACGACTGCCGCCATTCAGAAGACACTGACGAAGAAGGGCAAAAATGGAATACAAACAATCGAGCCTCAGTTGTTCTTGGACCTGCCATCCAAAACTGAAGAGGCTCTTCGCTCATTCGAACCCCTCGAGCAGTGTACCTACGGGAACAAAAGTCTAGGTGATTCAGGACAGGAGGAGATCATGACTTGCGACTGCAAGGAAGAGTGGGGTACGTATTACAATGTTGCCCATTAAGGTGTTTGTTACTAACGCTATATTATACTGTAGATGGAGAGAAAAACAGAGCTTGTGACGAGAATTCAGACTGCATCAATCGTATGACCTCCATGGAATGCGTGGACAGCGAATGCAATTGTGGAGACCTCTGCCAGAACCAACGCTTTCAGAGGAAGGAGTACGCAAAGATCGACATCATACTCACCGATATGAAGGGCTTCGGAATGCGTGCCCTTGAATACATACGTTCGGGTACTTTTATCTACGAGTACATCGGCGAAGTTATCGACGAAGCCCGGTTCCGACGAAGAATGCAACAGTATGACGAGGATGGCATCAAACACTTCTACTTCATGATGTTACAAAAAGGCGAGTTTGTGGATGCCACTCAGAAGGGTTGTCTTGCTCGGTTTTGCAACCACTCGTGTAATCCTAATTGCTACGTCGACAAGTGGATGATTAAGGACAAAGTCAGAATGGGAATCTTCGCAAAGAGGGACATTTTAAAAGGCGAGGAGATTACATTTGACTATAATGTCGACAGGTATGGCGCGCAAGCACAACCATGCTATTGCGGTGAGCCAAATTGCATAGGCTTTATCGGCGGCAAGACACAGACTGAGGCAGCAGCCAAGCTTCCCCAAGCTCTGATCGACGCCCTTGGATTGAGCGACGACGAAGAGGACTGGAGCGTCGCGACGTCGAAACGGAAACGGAAAATCAAACCCGGCGACGACGAGGAGTACATGTCCACCTTGCCAACCCGCGCCGTCAAGGAAACTGGAGTTTCCAAGATAATGAGCGGCCTGATACAGTGCAAGGAGAAATGGCTTGTCAGTAAGCTTCTGAAACGCATTCATATGAGCGACGATTTGGCTGTACAGAGACGGGTTATGCAAATGCATGGCTACCAAATTTTGGGATCGATCTTGCGAGAATGGAAGGCTGAGGATGACATCGAGATTCTGGTACTCGAGATATTATGTAAATGGCCACGCATGACGCGCAACAAAATATCTAGTTCTAAAATCGAGGGCACGGTCGCGGCACTTTCTTCCGACGCTAGTAACGAGCGAGTCAAGACGTTGGCCGGGGAGCTAGTGTCTGAATGGCAAAATCTGCAAATGGCTTACCGCATTCCAAGGAGGGAGCGTCCGGCAGTCAAGACAGACAAAGCGGATATTGGCGAGAAGGTGGACACGTCGACGGTCGTTTCGCCAGAAACCGAAAGCAAGAGTTCAAAGAACGATTCGCCGTTGCCGCCCATGACATCAAACGGACCTCCTCCTCGACAGCCTGCGCCAAAACTGTACAGACCCATGCAGCCACGTCCAAATTTTTATCGAATGGCAAGCGGTTCAGCTCCTGGGCAGCGCCCATTGCCTTGGGGATGGGCTAGTGCCGAGGATTCTGTCGGCAAAGTGTATTATTTTAACCGGCAAGAGCAACGCACACAGTGGGAGTTTCCTGAAGACGGCTCAGCTGCACCTCCGCCTCCGCCGCCTCCGGGTGTCGCACAGACACCACAGCCAGAAAAGCTTGACTTGCAAAAGATCATCGACGAAGCAAATAGGCGGCTGGCTGAGAAAACTAAAGAAGGTGACGAGAAGATGGAGACAAATGGTACTGCGGATAGCGCTGGCCGACGGCATGCGAAAACGTCGAAAGACGACAAGGTATCGTCGGAGTCCAAACGTAGTGAAGTCTCATTAGACGCCAAGGTCACGAAGCTGGTAAGACACCTTAGGCGAAACTCTTCATGGTTCAAAGATGCTAATTTGTCTTTTTGCAGTTTGCTAAGTATATTCCTAACATTGTCGCACGATACGAAAATGAGATCGGACACGACAGCGTCAAGAAGTTCTCCAAAGAGGTGAGTTTTGGAGTTAGTGGCATAAAGCATGGGTTTCCTTGAGTAAGTTCTTACCATCATTTTCAGATCACCAAAATTCTCGTGGAAAAGGAACTTCGGCCGGGGCATGTCGTGAAGAACACAACGGAATTGACTGACGAGAAGAAAAAGAAGATTAAACTGTTCGTGACAAGCTACATGGACAAGATCATTACTCATAGAAAGGCAAAGGAAGCGAAGAAGGGCTTGTGAGATAGATAGATAAGGTCATATGTATAATATTCTGATTGTAGTATCCCAAATGTAGTATGTAAGGCATTGATTATTATGTTCGGTTTCATTTTGTTAATATTGTACAACATACATTACATCCTATCTAATAAATTGGAGTTCAGTGGTGAGAGAGTAAGAGTGTGTACTGATTGTGCTACCCTACCCAACGCGTCTACAATGGCCATAGTACGATTTGCAGGATGCACATACCAGCACAGCCAAACATCTAGAAGGTTGCAGTGCCAGTATAGAATTAGAAAAATTCACAAACTTATCGAGATTTCTCGTTTAGTTGACCGTAACATGATGGCGGTCGTTAATGGTTACCGACCTCAATTTGGATAAAATGTCACGTGCACAGTTTGGGACTCTACACGTAGTGTACGCGACTGAAGTAATACCCATCTCGAAAGACACCGTAGTTCAGCTCCCGATGGCATATGCAAACACGATCCGAATACTTATCTCATCGGACAATCATGTCGGCTACAACGAACGCGATCCAGTACGCGGTGAAGACTCGTGGCGGACTTTTCACGAGGTGATGACGATCGCGAAGCAGCGCGACGTCGACATGGTGCTGCTCGCCGGAGACTTGTTTCACGAAAACAGACCGTCAAGGAATTCCATGTTCCAGGTCGCGAATACCCTACGAGAATCATGCTACGGGGATCGACCTTGCGAGCTGGAACTTCTGTCTGAGCCTACTCTTGCACTTAGCGATGCTCTGGGCCATATCAATTACGAGGACCCTGACATCAACGTCGCCATTCCGGTGCTCGCAATCAGTGGCAACCACGACGACGCGTCCGGAGAAATAAATCTTGCAGCATTGGACATCCTTGCCGCGGCTGGTCTTGTCAATCATTTTGGAAAGATTCCAGAGAACGATAACATAACCGTTGCTCCGCTTCTCTTTCGCAAGGGTGACACGCGTATTGCTGTGTACGGCATGGCCAACGTGCGCGATGAGAGACTCTATCGCACCTTCCGCGATCACAAGGTGAAGTTTCTAAGGCCAGACAAAGGCGATACTACGGATGAATACTTCAATATTATGGCTGTGCACCAAAATCAGTATGTCTGACAGGTTTGCATCTTGACTACGGCTACTAACACTTTTGATAGCCATGCGCACACAGAAACTGGATACCTTCCAGAGAATTTTCTTCCCGACTTTCTCGATCTCGTCGTCTGGGGTCATGAGCACGAATGCATCCTCGATACTCAAACGAACCCGGAAACAGGGTTTCAGGTGATCCAGCCTGGCAGTTCCGTCGCTACAAGTCTTTGTGAAGGGGAGGCAGTCGAGAAGTCCATTGCCATATTATCAATCACGGGTACAGAATTCGATCTGGAGAAGATACGATTGAAGACCGTGAGACCGTTTGTCATGAAAGAAGTGATTCTATCGCGAGACTGCGGGTTCACAGCCAATTCAAAGAACAAAAGCCAGGTCATCCAATGGTTGATCGGCCAGGTTGAGGATTTAATTGACGAGGCCCAAAATCAATGGAATGAAGCCAACATTGAAGGCGACGATCATATCCTTCCACAAGAGCAAGCTCCTTTGCCTCTAGTGAGGCTACGCGTTGAGTACTCGGGCGGATATGAGGTTGAGAACCCGAGAAGATTTTCCAATAGATTTGTTGGGCGGGTTGCAAATGTGAACGATGTAGTCCAGTTCTATCGGAAAAAGACGGCGAACACGTCAAGTGCGTCAAATCTCCTTCTCCGAGCTGTCCGAATTTACTGACAACTTTTGCAGAACGGGTCAACGACGTTGGAGAAGAGATTCAAATCGTGAAAGCTGTTGAACTCAGCAATGTTCAGGTGCAAACACTCGTTGAAGACTTTCTGCGACAACACACACTCGATGTATTACCCACCAAGGGAATGAATGAAGCTATTGAGCAGTTTGTTACAAAAGATGACAAGCAGTCTATCAAAGCGTAAGCGTTTGTGCAAATAGTTGAAGTTTCTTTTTACTCACGCCAAGATATACAGGTTTGTGGAAGAAACGCTTGAAACTCAGGTGAAACGAATGCTGTCTCTTGGGGATGTTGACGAGGAAGATATGTCACACGTTGTAAGCTGTTACTTTATATTTTTCTTTGTTCTGCTGGATTCGCTTCTAACGAAGCATTTGAATAGTTAACGGCGCATACGCTTAATGCTGCATCGTCGACGGTCGCCGCAGTACCGGCAAAGCGGAAACGTAACACCGCAACTAACCGGAGTGCCAACGAAGCGGAAAAGCGAAAAAACGCAACGTCGGTTAGAGCAAGATTGCAGAGCTCTAGTGACGGTGACAGTGCCGGAGACAATGACAATATGGATACAGATGAACCTCCAAGGGTTTCGAGACAGCAGCAGACAAGGCGAACTACCGCGTCAGTGGCAGATAAGCCAACAAGAACACGAAATTTGCGGACTACGCGGAACAAAAAAAAGGTAGTGTCGTCAGACGAAGACGAAGACAACGACGATGATGAGTTTCGCCCAGTTCGGAACCAGCGCTCGCACGCGGTTGTTGATCATGATAGTGAAGACGCTATTGTCGATGATGACAGTGATGAAGAAATGCTAGAGGAAGATGACATTGAGAGCGACCTCGATTCTCGCAGCCATCGTACGAAAACTGGGACGTCTCGTGCAGCAACAACTGCGGCGTCGACTTCCCGTAGAAGTGGGAAATCAGTCACTGTTACGCGGCAGCCGACAGTTTCACGCGCTTCAGCTACGCGACAACCTCCAGCACCTCGCTCTCCTCCCGTCGCCGCTGGCAGGGCTTCTAGAGGACGTCCTTCGGCGGCAGCCGTACAATCTCGTTTGGAATTCAGTGGAGGACGAGGCAATAGCAACAGTGACAGCATTCGTACTGCCCGCGAAGTGTCATCGACAACGCGAAATCGACACTCGGCGCAGGATTCGCTTAGTGCTGCCAGACCGGCTCCCATGGTATGTTGTTGTGGGTCCTTCTCTTTTGATTTTGATACAACCTTATTGCTCACTATTCATCCAGGAGATCATAGACGATGATTCGGATGATGGGTTCACTTGAGAGGATGCTTTGCTTGTTCGCATTTGTCACTGTGGACTTTACTACCTTCTTGAACGTTTTACCGTCAAATGTATGTCAGTAATTATTTCTAGTAATATGACTTTTCTTGTGGCTATGCTGGACATATTCTGCGGAAACTTCAAGTCGCATTTGATTCTGACTACGAAAGATGCTCTAATATCGCGAGTCAGCCTGCGTGACGTAGAGCTTTGACACCTTAAGCAGACAATACACGTCCCGCACGATAGAAGGGAGGTCGTAGAGAGTGGAGAGAATTAGAACAATGATAAAATCTCTATAATCGTATAACTATTACAATATGCAATCAGCGACGTGACTGCTTCGACTATCCAGACTACCAGTCAAAATATATTGGCTCCCCAACCCTTGACTTCGATCTCTTTTGCACCAAGAATGATCATCATGCATGGACATACCCACAGCGCAGGTCCGCAACAACTATGCATTCAATACTCTATTCAACTTACAAGCCCAAAATCACGATATCCGATTATACAATAAATATGACAGCCAACGCCAAAAAACCATCAAACCCATCGCAGCTTCAAAATATTAAAAAAAAATGCAAATAAAATACTCCAGTTTCAATCCGAATTATCGATTTCTGCACTCGCCAGACGCATAGCCTCTTCGTCTAAATGCCATTCGCTCGCTTTTCCCCATTCTGCAATTTTGTTGAGAACTTCGCCAAGGACTATTCCCTCATCGTTCGTGATGTCAATTGCTGCGCTCGATGACAAGCCCGGCATTTGTAGTTGCGCGTCTTGAAATGAGGTCTCGGCAGCATCAATGTGGAACGAGGGACTGTGATGCAAAGCATTTGTTGCATCATCATGCAAGGAAATTCCCATCCCAGAGACATCGAATTCGATATCGCCCGCCAAAAAATCATTGTGCAAGTCCTCATGACTCAGTGAAAGGAGAGGGCCATCCACGTGCACAATAGGCGAATCTTTTTCGAGATCCGTGAAAGAAATATGCCTGCTTCGAATTGGCAGACTCGTCGTTTGAGGCATGGGCTGCACTGTCGGTAGGACAAATGAGGATGACGCTGAGGATGTAGGTGCTATCGAACCTGCAAGATAAGGACCTGCCACTCTACCCCGAGTGTTACCTGGGGTAGACGTCCCTTTTGGCGAAATCTGGAATTGAGAAGATAACGGCGACGACGATAACGACGTGACAGGCGGTGGTCCACTGGTAGGAGCAGACTGAGACAAGGTTAAGACGACAGGCGGGGGTTGCAAAGACTCAAATTGCTTCTGCTGCTGCCGCGAACTAGTTGTCGACGACGACCTTTTTGGCTGTGGCCGCGCTTGAGCTGGCTTGAATTTCTGCTTTGCAATCGTTGTCCGACCTTTAGTACCCGCTGGTCCTATCTTCTCATTTGGACTTGAGCTCTGCTCGGCTGCATTGGACGGTGTAGACGAAACAGAGCCTAAAGGTAACATCATCCGGTCTGTCGGTGGAGGAATCGCGCTCTCGCGATTGTATTCAAAGGGTGGCTGGAGCGACATCGAGAACGACCCAGGTGAGTCTTTGATTGTAGTACCACCAGTGATACTGGCATTGTCTGCATCGCCGGTTCCCGATAGCTGTATTTCCTGCCCGCCGTGTAAGAAATTGGATTGTGGTTGCAGCTGTCCCGGCTTAATCTGCGCATTAAACCTATCTACAATGAAAAATTAGTACCTCACAATGATTATACCGATTGAAGTAAGATTGCCATACCCAAGGCATCTTTTAGAACAACTGGCTGCGAGCGAACGCTCCCAGCATTCAAATAAAGCGGCCCCTCGACACGCTCGTTAGCATTTGCTGATACGGGCGTAGCCTTCTCGTCAAGTTTGGCGTCGGCCTCCTCCCGAGCAAGTCTCTCGCGGATTTCTTTCATAGCCTGCAGTTCCTGTGCCCGCTTCGCAATCTGCGCTTTTTTCTTTTCTTCGGCCTTTTCCTTCGCGATTCGTTGCCTCTCAGCTTTCATTCGGCTCCGTTCTTCCTGAATCTGTTCCTTTGTCCGCTTCTGTGGACCTGGAGGACGGCTGGTTGAGGCGGTGGAACTCTTGCGATTTTGAATACTGTCTGCTTCCAAAATTTTATAAGCAATGTCATCGACCTCATGCGCGTTAGGTCCCATAGTCTGAAAATACGACTGCGAGGGAGTAGCTTGCTCGCTTTGAAGCTCGTTTTCGCCAAACTTCTCCAGTAAACCATTCGCCACATCGCTTGATATAAGCTTCTCAAACTCCAGCAGGTCCGGGTCATCCGGAAGAGTCTGCTGCGTGGTCTGCACACTTTGGTCGCCATATCCGAGTAGCCCATCGTACTGCACTTGTGACTGTGCAGGTAGGACACTTATTGGCTGTAGTGTAGAACCGATACTGACAGGTAAACCTGTTCCATCCGTACCTACAGCTAGAATGCCGTACGATGTGGACCGTCGATGGGACTGATAGTTCTCACCGGAGCCGAGAGGACTATTGTGCGTAGACCGGGTGAGTCCACGTTCAGTAATTTCTGTGTTAGGGGACTGGTTCCACAGCTGAGGAATCTGTGGCGACTGATTTGTGCTGGCGGGAGTGAGCTGATTGCTAGCCGACAGGGGGGTATGGGATTGAACGGGGGAGGGCTGGATATTATGAGATCCCAATGGCAATGGCTTGCTGACGTTGACTTGCATATCCGACCAGTTCATATTCTTGAACTGCGGGGGATCGTCGTTTACCTGCTGCTGTTGTAGTTGGTGAGGCTGAAACGTCTTGTGCGAAGAGGCTTGTTGGCGGAAAGAACGTTCGCGCGCGATCTGTCGGGGAGGAACAGGTGCGGCATTCACACTAGATGGTGGAACTTGATTGCGCGTTTGGCGTAGTGCATCGTGCTGCAAGTTCTGCGACGGCACTTGGTTGCCATGGGGCGGTATCAGTTGCTCTTGCCCAGAGAGCACAGAACCGTGCGTCCGACTATTTGGATCTTGAAATACTTGCGGATAGGGCTGAGATTGCGGATACGGAGCCTGCGGCGACAGCTGTCGCCAGTCGTTATCCCACACTTGCCCGAGGACTGTGGAAGCTATGAAAGGAGCGTCGCCTGTGCGCATGTAGTTATCCGATATGCGTTGGACCTGTGAAAAATCTGGAGGCGCATGATTAGGCGACGACGGCATGACGACCCCATCAAACGAAAGGCCATTCGACAGAGATTTCTCGAAAATATCACCGACAAGATGGTCGAGAAATGCGTCCTTGATGGGCTGCTGAGCCAGAAGACTGTTGAACGCCTCCGCAGTGAAGTCGACGGCGGCAATTCCGCTGGCCGAAATGGTCGCCGACAGGGCATCGGGTAAATACGCCGGTGAGTACAGCTGCTGCGAGTCCGTCGCATGCGGAACCGAAAAGTGTTGTGGGTATGCTTGTGGCGGGACATGTTGACCGAGCTGCTGATGTGAGTGCTCGTCCAGTTGAAAGGTCCGTAGTTGTTGCTGTCGCTGCAGCTGTTGTTGTTGCTGTTGTTGCTGTTGTTGATGCTGCGGCTGCTGTCGATATTGTTGCATGTCATACTGTTGCTGAAATGGTATACCGAAGCCCGACGATTGTGCAGAGACAGAAGAATATGGAAGACCGGCTATGGGTGGACCCGGTTGGCCCGGATCGAACTGCGCCTTTGGCGAGATGCTCATCACCATGGGACCGGACGGAAAAGCACCGGCGCCGGCCGGGTTATAGTCCGCAGCCATGGCCGCGCAGCTCTGCAAAATGTATAACGCTCGACAGGGAGGACGGCCACTGGAAGGAAGGGAGGGTGTGGTTTGTCAGGCCGGGGCCGGTAACGCGAGTCGGTGGTCTAGCCGAGCCCGTCCTGTGTCCCGGCTGAGGTCGAGGCTGGGCGCGTGTGCGGGAACGGGAAAAGGGTCCATCTGAACAAACTGCTCAGCCACCCAGCCACATGTCAGCCGGCGGCGGAACCAGCAGCGCCACAACTCTACTTTGCAGATTGCCCATCGCATAATCACTTCTCTCTGTTTTATCGTTGCCCATCGTGTCTAAAGCTGACCTAGAGTGCTGGCTGCCACGAAGATGCAGTCGTTCACAGGCGGAGTCCCCACTCTTCTGAATATTACACTCGCCGGGCCGTCGCAGGGTTCCAGACACATCCGACGACAGGGGGACACGTGCACGTGCACAGCCGGCGCTTGGCCCATGTCGAACTCTGATATATAACTTCGGGGTAACATATCATCTGATTCCGGTGGGAGCATAATCATCATAATCCACCTATCATCATCATCAAACATCTATCTACATGGAGTGCTACCACCCATGCCGGCACTATACCAATTCCCGTCATTCAAGTCTCGCTCAATGCTCTGCCAGTATGCTCTCTTTGTCCCGCTGCCATCTTTGAGATCGAGATCTGCAAGTTTGCATACTACTTTGGCGTACGTCCCTCCGACGTTGACGTAATGCTCTCCGCTCGATTTTGCGTCGAGTACCTCACTATCTGATTGTTCTTGTCGTCTTATGGCATCAGGAATTGCAGGGTAGGTGACTCGTAAAAATGCCGTACAATCGCGTGCAGTCATTGCAAGCAGAAACTTGGTCGACTCGTCTGTTCCTTCGCTATCGGCTAGAGCACCGCGTAGGTCCATTTCGGACTGCAACTTGGCTAACCGAAGAAACACATCTGACTCCAGTATGAACTCAGCGATAATCATCCGAAACGTAGCCAAATTCAATATACGGTCTTTATTATCATCGTCCATCTCGGGTAAAAGCATTGCCGTCGCTGTCTCGACTCGCGACCGGCTGCCAGAAACCAGGTCAAGAGGACAAAACGCATATTCGTTTTTGCCGTCCTGCGCTCGCATGTGTCTCAGGGCACAGGTCCTGCAATATTTCCAGTCAGAAGGGGCGTCCTTCGACTGCGAGAGCCATTTTGGCTTAAACTCTAGAACCGCGATCTCTTCTTGCTCGGACCCAGATCCACGACTCAAGTAGCTTAAAATAGTTGAATTGCTCCCTGGCACTGGCCGTCTCCATTCGTCAATAGTTTTATGCGGCGACATGATGCCACCGGGTCTCATATCTTCAACCAGCACGCCGTATGGCTCATCCGTATCTAAAAACGTGCCGGCGCGTTTTTTGCTTCGAACACCTTTTGCGTCGAGCTCTTGGAGACGTGAATTAAGCGCCTCGAGTACATTCCGGCCGATTCTGACGAGCTCGGTGTCGACGACAATATCGGGCCCCAAGTGCGGTAATATTGTTTCGTGCCAAAACGTGTATACCACTGACGTCGACGGCTGAGCAGGTACTTTTTTCCTTAATCGAACAAGGTGCCGTTTCTGATAAACGTGAGTAAAGTGTTTCGATCACTTTGCAGCAAAACGTCATTCACGTACAATGGACTTGTCCGTGTGCTCATAGATTATATTGGCAGCTCCTTCCGCTAGGTAGTGCAGAACAGATGCGTCTGTGATGTGCACAGTGTGGTCCAGACTAGGCGTGATCATGATGTTCTCTGTTGATCCGAAGTCGGGAGTAATATGTTATTGGCCTGGAAAGCAATAAGTGCCGACACCACGTCTGCTTTCGTGGTCGGATTTCTTTCCCTTCCTCTGAATCGACTAACGAATATTTATGGCATTGTTGTCCCTAAGTGCTTTGTCCACTCACTGTAATACATACTCGCCTAAAAACAACCCCTGGCGCGCGATATCCACGCCCACAAACCATATAGAGATTGTAGCGCCCACATTAATATAATACGACCGTTATTTACAAAGAGAGCAATAGAGTATATACAAAAATATTTACTGGCACTACGGCTCACTCTTTCTTACCCGTCAATCTCCACCCCCGCCCTGCCGGCGTCATGAACGGTTCACACCAGCCCCCGCCTTTGATCTCCATCATCACCCAAGCCAACGTGACGCCCCTAAACTCGCGCCACCTGCCCTTCACGTTCGCCTCGAACCGGTCGCGGATCTGCTTTTCCATCATTTCCTTCCACTTCGTGCGGCCGAGCAGGCCGACCGCCCACTTGCGCGTGCGGAACGCGAGCTTCAGGAACGAGCCCACGTTCGGCACGGAAATCAGATAGACGCCGGGCGCGCCGGAAAGAACGAGGAATCCCAGACTCGACAGTTCGCGGATGCCGTCCTTTTCTGATATGTCTGCGGCGGCCAAGTCTTCGGCAGTTAGCCTTGTAACTGCTGGCTTTGCCCGCAAGAGCTGTTCGAACCGATCTAAACGATTGGCATATTAGAAAACAGACAGACAACGATGCCGCCGAACGAACAACGAACCAAAAACTTCGCAAGTAGCAGGCGAGGCATTCTGCACCATGGCGCGCAGTATCTTAAAATACCGGCAGCTCTCAATCAACATATCTCCGGCGTTTTGATTCACGACCATTCGTCTGACAAGGCCTATCTCCAAAAGGCGCTGCAACTCTCGATCTATAAATGTCGAGTCTGATGGAAAGAGCGCATGAAGATGCGACACGGTGATGACCGGTGGTATCGTCTGTAAAACGAAGTTGTTGCTTCATGTTAGACCAACGAAACAAGCAGGGAGTGCACACGGCAGCCTGCTCACCTTGCGATATTTGTGCAAATCGGCAATGCCCTCCCCGTTTAAACGAGTCCCCCGTTCTGGGACCGTGTCCCACATTTGCAAGAGAACACTGTTAATCCCCAGGATGACATCGGAAAATTCGGCCAGTTCGCCCTCTGTGGCATCATCAACTCAGTATGAATCACCCTGGAAACAAATGCACACACAAGATTGCCGGACTGACCTATCGGAGCAACGTAATCTATGACTTCAAGCTTGACTTCTCTGGCCTTCTTCGACTGGCTACTTTCCGCCGGCTGATTTCTAGAAGCTGCGCTCTCAGCCTCTAACTCGACAGAATGAACAATCTCGGATCCGAGCAGGTCAGGCTCGCGTTTCCTTTTGCTCCGTCGCACGACCGAAGACGCCGAAGCTGTCAACCTCACCGACATATTAGCACGTCACGTCACTGAATCCATTCGCACTCGACAGCTGAGCTGGTTTGCTTAGCGAGGTGTCGATACACTTAGCGCTGCGGAAGTTAAACCAAAATCGAGCAAACACTATGTCAGCTTATTTTGAAGCGAACGGTCCGACAATCCGCCGACCGAACGAACATCCCTACTTCTGATTTGTTCTTGGGATTGATAAATCCAGTCCTTCAGCAATGGCTAACGCGGCAGCAAAAAAGCTAGCGCAAGCTAATACGGCTGCTCTTAAGAATTTACATACGTGCTCATGCGTCATCAATTTGCTGTACCTGTTCTCCTACATCGCTCTTCATCGCCCTCCATCCGTCAAGCCGTTCTTATGCATGTCTTTGCCGTCATGGATCATTGAATATCAGCTGGAAAAGATTGGTATGACACCTGTCTTTTGCTTTCATGCTTGTCTTTTAGATGCAATTTTAACGCAAAGATAAGGCCGTCCAAAGTATTCGCCCAAGAACGGATCTCTCGTGTCGTGCGGCGACGACCTCAGCCAGGCCGGCTTAACGGAATATTTGTGGGACATAGTATACGTAACGTGGGGCTGCGACGGCCTTGCGATGCTAGTAGGCGGTTCGTGGGCGTGGCTCTTCTACCTCTCAGTAAGTTATTCGACTCACTGTTGAGCTGCCGTGTTAAGTGTTTGTACTGGAGCCTTGCTGACTGTTTTTTTACAGATTCCAGGCTACGGGTCCTATATCGCATATACGTCGTTTATCGGACCGATGCTAGCGCAACGGAAAAAGTAGAACGATCCGTACACATGATCTCGCAAAGGTCGGAATCCGTCTGAGTAGTTGTGCTCGACATTGTAAGATGGTAGAGTGGATGCCTGCATTAGCGGCTCGTAGATGCCGCAGAATGTGGAGCTTGGCTTCTGGTTGTTGCGTTGGACGGTGGGCGAAGCGAAATGCCTAGCGTAGTCATTTCCTCCCTGCCGTCGATTCTCATACACTTTATATTTAAACAGTAGTTTCTGATTAATCGGGCCATCGACAGATACGAAGCAACTGTGTTGCTTTCAACTATCGAGTGACAGAGAATTCCAAAATCCGGAGTTCCCCCTGTTAATTTCGTAAACGCTACACAAACCATTGTCTATAATAGTAGCCATTGCGGTTTGTCAAACGTAAAATGCAAAAAATATACATTGTGAAAAGGAGAATCGTATATATATATAGCACAGGATGGAAGTCGATGTAGATTACAGTGAATTCGTGATAAAACTCCAGACACCAGTTGCGCCACCCATTATTAATGCCGACATAGCAGCCGGTTTGAGTCCTTTTGTCGACCGATACAGCGCACCAGTAATCACTCCGGCCGCGACAGAGTTGTATACGTCATGGTAACTTCGCAGAATATCTGGTAGTTTGAGACGGCAGTCAGTAAATGCCTCTTCGGAGCATCAGCCGGGACGAGACGGCAGGCTAAACATACCGAAGGCACCGTTGAAAATGTTGTACGAGATTGCGAGAATGCCGGCGGTGTTGCCGAGATACGGGCCCCGCCGCGTGATTGCGTTGAGGGCGGCGTTCACCTTCAGCTTCGCGGGAGCGTTTGCCGGGGACGACCGCATGCCCTCGGCGAGTCCGTAAGCGCCACCGAGCGCAAGGCCTAGTCGCCATCAGTAACGGTGAATCAAGCAGGATGGGGTACACATCACAAGAGTAGAGATTGCCATACCTCCCATGTACATCGTGCCAGATCCGTAGCACAAATCGTCGGACCATCCACGGGAAGGAAGAATTCCCTTTGAACCGGGGAGGTCGCTCAGGGCATCGTCTTCGAGATCCAGCACCTGCAAATCATTCCCCAGTCCCGCCAACGGATGAAGCTGAGATATGTCAAAATCGCCCTTCAAAAACGGCGGTAGCTCGGACGTTGTGGCGGCTGTCGATGGCAGGGTCGAGATTGGTTCCGGGGCCGAAAACGACGGAGTCGAGTCCGATTCTTGTGAGCTTCCAAAGGGCCAAACCATTTTTATATCATATACGCCAAAGCAAAATCAAAAGAAGTCGTAGCTGGTACTGTAATGGTAACGGGGCAAGCGGGCCTTCGGGTGGAATATGGCAGCTTTCGGCAGGACTTTTTTCGTTGGCTTCGTCAATCGCTCGTCTGTGGAGTTCGAATTTTTTGGATGAGCAAAAAAATAAAAAATACAGCTGAAGGGGGGTTTGTAGAGCTTACTCGCCGCTGCGGCTTCACTTGCGCTTCATAGGCCCGCCCATAGACAGCTTTGGATTGCGGACAAGGCGTCCTATTTATTTAACAGAGTTTATTTGACATAGGGGAAGATGTCGTTTTATCTCGCAATTATCGGAACGAAGGATAACTGCGTGTATGACCTGGATTTCGGGACATACCGTCAGGGAGGTGACGGGAATTCAAAGGTGAGCCTTCGCTGCATTCGCGAGTTGATCCGCCGGATTCATTGCTGATTGTTGGCATTACAGTTTACTTCCGATATGAAGCAGCTTTGCCCGTTTATTGTCCACTCATCGTTGGACATCGTGGAGGAGGTCCAGTGGACTACCAGTGCCATGTAGGTGGACCCCGGACTATTCGGCTTGCAATACCACACAGTACTGATGGAGCAAACAGGCATTTGAAAGTGATTGACAAGTTTTATAATTATCTGGTATCGGCATATGTGACTGCTGGAAGTAGGACTCATTCCTCTGTTCTGACGACTTTGAAAATACGATATTGACTTGACTTAAAATTTAGACATCAAGTTTTTGCTGCTACACGAGACGAGGGCCGACGAAGTCATCCGCCAGTTTTTCACTGACCTGTACGAGCTGTACGTGAAGTCGGTCATGTCGCCTTTTTATTCGGTCGATCAACCGATCACGAGCAAGATATTCGATCAACGAGTGAGGATGCTGGCGAAGAAGTATCTCTAGACTGCAACGGAGCGAAATTGTGCGATCTTTCAGAAGGTGCACAGTTGTACAGCATTGTATTATATAACTATCGTGGTATTGCTATGCAGGCGTTAGTGTGTTTTGTATCTGTTTATTATTTCTGGTATATAAAAATCATCAAAATAGCGGGGCCAAGTGCACTAGTTCTGGTGGAAGAGCATCCCAAGCAAAACATATGATCCATGAGCTTCCTGCGTGGATCCACGCAGTAATGCTGAACGCATATCGGGATGACAATTAGCATAAAGATAAATTGCGCATGATATATATGAATACACGTAAATGATCCTGATTAGAATTCAGCCTCCACAGGCGTGAAATGGCAGTTATTTCCTGCGGAAGACACGGTGCTGCACGTGATATAAGCACACGACATTTGAGAGATAGACACGGAAACCTGCAATTGCATCAAGAGATACGCCGAGGGCCGCCGGCGAGGGGGAAAACCCGATAAGCGATCTAAACTCAATGCACACGGGAGTCAAAACCTTAACAGGACAGTCTCGGTGCGATAAGTAGCTGGCTCATATGTGGAGAGCAAAAGGCTCGAAAATTCCATACTCATTTCTTTTTTGGACTCATAACAAAACGCAAGAACTTGTGAGTGCAATTATCTTTTGTTTCTGGAGAGAACGCGATTGACACAGAACGCCAGCGAGCATTGTAACGGAAATGGACAAAGTAACCAAATTGCAGTTCATCCACGACCTGCCCAAAGTGGAGTTGCACATGCATCTCGAAGGTTAGCGAGTTGAGATTGCTATAGTAGGATCCGCACAGCTTACTGATCTGCATGATGACAGGTTCTCTTGAACCGGAACTTATGTTTGAGATTGCGAAGCGCAACAATGTGTCAATCCCGTTCGACTCGCCCGAGGATATCCGCAAGGCTTCGGTTTTCGACAGTCTCCAGTCGTTTCTGGATCTGTATTACCTCGGGCACAAGGTCTTCCGCACCCGACAGGACTTCTACGACCTCATTTACGCGTACTTCAAGCGCGTGTCTACCGGCAATTTGCGCCACGCGGAGCTCTTCTTCGAGGCGCAGGAACACACGAACCGAGGAATCAAGCTGGAGGAGATCGTCATGGGCCTCCACGAGGGATGCGTTCAGGCTTACAAGGATTTTGGAATCACCAGCGACCTGATTCTTTGCCTGCTTCGTCACTTCTCGCCGGAGAACATGATGGATTTGCTCAAAGAGGCCGTTCCACTCAAGCAGTACATCAAGGGCATCGGCATGAGCTCCAGCGAAGCCGGCTGCCCTCCTTCGCTGTACGTGGACGTGTTCAAGTTTGCGAAGGAGCAAGGGTGGCATGTGACGTCGCATGCGGGCGAGATCGGCCCGCCAGAGTATGTGCGGGACTCGATCGAGTTGCTTGGAATCGAGCGGTGCGACCACGGCATCGGCGCGCGCACGCACCCCGAGATCGTGAAGCTGCTCGCGGAGAAGAAGGTCGGCGTGACGATGTGCCCGATTTCGAACGTGCTGCTGAAGGTGACCGAGTCGATCCCGTACTCGCCCATCAGACAGTACCTGGACGCGAACGTGAAGCTGTGCTTCAACAGCGACGACCCGTCGTACTTTGGCAGCACCTACATCGACGAGAACTACGACGCGGTCGAGAAGGAGATGGGTCTGAGCGTGGCCGAGTGGATCAAGATTGCGCAGGACGCCATTGACATGAGCTGGGTGGAGGATGAGGAGAGGAAGTCGCTTCAGGCGGAGCTTGATGCGGTGAAGGTCAAGTATAACCTGAAGGAATTGTACGGGATCCTCTAAATCTAACACGGACACAGAAGCGGGACTCCCTGAGCAGAGCAAGGAAGGTCTTGAATGATATACATAGAAAAAACCGGTGTACATAATGATGATATGACGTGTAGAAGTGTTGTTTTCCCTTCCCCGGGACAAGAAGAGCCCTAACCCGCACCTGAACGCGTCAGCGCGTAAACAAAAAGAACAAGGCCACACACACTCTTTGAATGTCGAAGATTTGATTGCTCCCAAACCGCAGCAGGAAAAGAGGCCCGAATTCGATTGGTCCGCGGCCGCTCGATTGGCAAGCACCTTTCTGGGTCCAAATCGCGCACACTTTTTTGTGTTGCGGACTACTGTCTGGTCTGCGCTTTGCTGTTTTCTGGCTCTGCCGTCCTCCCAGCCGATCTTGCGTGCTGCTGTGGTTGTTGTGGTGTTGATGCGATCTCGCAGGCCGCACTTATAAATACCCACCGCACGCCCGCCCGCCCCTGCTCATTTCTGCCTTCCCACACCCCGTTTTCCGCCGTATTCTTCTGTGTGCCAGTGTTTTCGAGCTCTTTTGCACGTCGGCCGATCAACTTTCGTCACTTTTCTTTTTCACTACTTATAAAACATGTCTGGGTGAGTTTCTTTTCCTTATTCGAGACGATTTACGACAAAAAAAATTGTCGGGCAAAATTTGAGGTTGGGTTGCTAACTGGGAGACTCGCAGACGCGGCAAGGGAGGCAAGGGCCTTGGAAAAGGGTGAGCAGCCTGGACGGGAGCGGTCGTGATGGCGGCGAGGTTTTGCCGGCCCGGGATTAGGGTTCCTCGTGCGGCCCAACAGCCGCACTGCAGGGACCCGACGTGTGTCCGGTTTCGAAACCTCGCCGGCATCCGCTGCGGCTTGTTTTTATGACCATCTAGATATCTAACCGTTCAACAGTGGTGCTAAGCGACACCGCAAGATTCTTCGCGACAACATCCAGGGCATCACGAAGCCCGCCATCCGGCGTCTTGCTCGCCGCGGTGGTGTCAAGCGTATCTCGGCGTTGATTTACGAGGAGACGCGAGGCGTCCTGAAGTCGTTCCTCGAGGGCGTCATTCGCGACGCGGTCACGTACACCGAGCACGCGAAGCGCAAGACCGTCACGTCGCTTGACGTTGTCTACGCGCTCAAGCGACAGGGCCGCACGCTGTACGGTTTCGGTGGTTGAAGGTCTTGTGTGTTGTTGTGGTGTAGATTGCGGAGCTGGTTGCTAAGCTGGGACTACGTACTTGTTTGAGGGCGGCGCTTTGGGGGGTCTTTGTTCTTTGTATCTGTTTAATGCGATACCGCGATGTCTGACATCCATGAAATCTTGAAATCTTGACGGTGCAGGGTGCGTGATCGGCAGAGTGTTGTATGTATGATGCGACAGCAGCACCACAGTAAAAGAAAGCGCACGTGCGACCGAACCGCGCCCGGTGGAGAAAAAGGTGGAGGAGGACGCACAATTTCAATCCCCAAAACCAACAAAATAATTTCGATCGCCGCACAACAAGTTTTTCTTTTCTCCCAACTGTCCCGCCAGTGGCGCCCCGCGTTGGCTCCCTCGAGGCTCTGATTCCGGGACCGGCACGGTTCTGTAGACAGCGGTGGCAGGAATGACACGCACTATAAATTGGAGGGCAGCAGAGCCGCTGCAGATTGCCCTGCTGTCGAAAAAAAAAGACGGCCCTGGGCGGTCAAGGTCGAAGTCGCGGCCGGACCACTCCAAAAGCACTACTCTTACAGCGTGGGGCGGGCCGTGTTTTGTTGGGCGGGAAGCCGCGCGGCGGTTGCGGTTGCGGTGCCAAGTGCACCGCGGTTGGCGGCACGGGTCCTGAAAAGGCCGCCGGGTAAGGACTGTTTTCAAGACGCGTGCCTCGAGGCCGATCTGACCGGCCAGGTTCGATCCCGGCCTGGCTTTCCTCTTTATAACACTCTTGGTTCGCTGCTCTCGCACTCCTTCCCGCTCCGCTTTCCTCCCCCCGCCGACAATTCTAGCCCGCTGCAAAGCCGTGTTCTGCCTGCTCGCAGGTCCTCGTCCCTCTTTTCCGCGTGGGCTCCTTCCATCACCCCCATCAGCCTTCTCTCCGCGCGCACCTCCCGGCGGGATTCTCTGCATCTCGCGCGCCATGTCAATCCCCACCTCCAAACTCCCCTCCCACTTCATTGGCCTCAACACCGTCGAGGTTGCCCCGAACGGCCCCGTAAAGGAGTTCGTCCAGAGTCATGGCGGCCATACCGTGATCACGTCGGTACGTCCCCAGACAGCAGCTCCTTCTGCCTTCTCTGAGATGATCCAGAGCTAACAATGGTCCAATGCAGGTCCTCATTGCCAACAACGGCATCGCCGCCGTGAAGGAAATCCGAAGTGTCCGCAAATGGGCATACGAGACCTTCGGAGACGAGCGTGCCATCTCGTTCACCGTCATGGCCACTCCTGAAGATCTCAAGGCCAATGCCGACTACATTCGCATGGCAGATCAGTACGTCGAAGTCCCCGGCGGCACGAACAACAACAACTACGCCAATGTCGAGCTCATCGTCGACATCGCCGAGCGCATGAACGTGAACGCCGTCTGGGCCGGCTGGGGTCACGCGTCTGAAAACCCCAAGCTGCCCGAGTCCCTCGCCGCCTCGCCCAAGAAAATCGTCTTCATCGGCCCGCCCGGATCGGCCATGAGATCGCTCGGCGACAAGATCTCGTCGACGATTGTCGCCCAGCACGCCAAAGTGCCTTGCATTCCGTGGTCTGGCACCGGCGTCGATGCTGTCGTGATCGACGACGACTCCGGCCTCGTTACCGTCTCCGATGAGACCTACGCTCTCGGCTGCACCCCGAACGCCGAAGTGGCTCTCGAGAAGGCCCGCACGATCGGATTCCCCGTTATGATCAAGGCCTCCGAAGGTGGTGGCGGCAAGGGCATTCGGAAGGTTGACAATGAAGACAATTTCCAGTCCCTGTTCAGCCAGGTCGCAAACGAAGTCCCAGGCTCGCCGATCTTTGTCATGAAGCTTGCCGGCAATGCTCGCCATCTCGAGGTCCAACTGCTGGCGGATCAGTATGGACATAACATTTCCTTGTTTGGCCGTGACTGCTCCGTTCAGCGACGACACCAGAAGATCATCGAGGAGGCTCCCGTGACTGTTGCCAATCCTCTGACCTTTAACCGCATGGAGAACGCCGCCGTGCGTTTGGGAAAATTGGTCGGCTACGTTTCCGCAGGAACCGTCGAATATCTCTATTCCCACGAGGACGACAAGTTCTACTTTTTGGAGCTGAATCCACGTCTCCAGGTCGAGCACCCGACCACAGAAATGGTTACCGGTGTCAACTTGCCCGCAGCTCAGCTGCAGATTGCAATGGGTATTTCTCTGCATCGCATTCGAGATATTCGCCTCTTCTACGGCGTCGACCCCCATACCTCGACGGAGATCGATTTCGACTTTTCGAAAGATGGGTCCCTTCAGACTCAGCGACGTCCTGTCCCCAAGGGACACACCACCGCGTGCAGAATCACTTCCGAGGATCCTGGCGAGGGCTTCAAACCTTCCAGCGGTCTCATGCACGAGCTCAATTTCCGCTCGAGTTCTAACGTTTGGGGTTATTTCTCTGTTGGCAACCAGGGTGGAATTCATTCGTTTTCCGATTCCCAGTTTGGCCACATCTTTGCTTTTGGCGAGAACAGAAGTGCCAGTCGCAAGCACATGGTCGTCGCGCTGAAGGAACTTTCCATCCGAGGAGATTTCCGAACAACTGTCGAATACCTTATCAAGTTGCTCGAGACACCCGCTTTCGAGTCAAACAAGATCACCACCGGCTGGTTGGATGAGCTCATTTCAAACAAGCTTACCGCCGAGCGTCCTGATCCCGTCGTCGCTGTCGTTTGCGGTGCCGTAACGAAGGCGCACATTGCTTCGGAATTGTGCCTGCAAGAGTACAAGTCATCGCTTGAGAAGGGTCAAGTGCCGTCAAAGGACATTCTCAAGACCCTGTTCCCAGTCGATTTCATTTATGAAGGCAACAGATATAAGTTTACCGTTACGCGATCATCCCTTGACACCTACCAGATCTTTATCAATGGTTCAAAGTGCCAGGTCGGCGTTAAGGCATTGAGTGATGGCGGCCTGCTCGTGTTATTGAGCGGAAAGAGCCACAACGTCTACTGGAAAGATGAGGTTGGAACCACTAGACTCAGCGTGGATTCGAAGACGTGCTTGCTCGAACAGGAGAACGATCCCACCCAATTGAGGACCCCGTCGCCAGGCAAGCTCGTGAAGTTTTTGGTCGAGAACGGAGAGCATGTCAAGCGTGGCCAGCCGTTTGCCGAGGTCGAGGTCATGAAAATGTACATGCCTCTGATCGCTCAAGAGGACGGTCTCGTGCAATTGATCAAGCAGCCCGGCGCTACTTTGGAAGCCGGTGATATTCTTGGTATTTTGGCCTTGGACGATCCTTCTCGTGTGAAGCACGCAAAGCCCTTTGAAGGACAGCTTCCTGATTTCGGTTCTCCGACTATTGTTGGAAGCAAGCCTGCTCAGCGCTTCCATCTCTTGCTAGCAGTCTTGAAAAATATCCTCGCCGGATTTGACAATCAAGTGGTGTTGGCATCCACTTTGAACGAGATTTCCCTTGTTTTAAAGGATCAAGAATTGCCATATGGCGAGTGGAACGCCCAGTTCTCGGCATTGCATAGTCGTATTCCTCAGAAACTTGATGCGACGCTATCGAGCCTTATTGACAGGTCGAAGGGCCGAAATGTCGAATTCCCTGCGAAGCAATTACTCCGTTCTATCGAGCGTTTTGGCGAGGAGTTTGCTGCTCAGGATGCGGTTGTTTTCAAGCAGCAGGTCGAGCCTCTCGTGACTATTGCCACGAGATACCAGAACGGATTGAAAGCCCATGAATACAGCGTCATGAACGAATTGCTTCAAGAATACATAGATGTCGAAATTCTGTTCTCGGTAAGTTTGGTATTTTTTGTGTGACTAGCCGAATTTATTGCTCATAGCTGAATAGGGTACAAATCTTCGTGAAGAAGACGTCATTTTGAAATTGAGAGACGAGAACAAAGACGACATAATGAAGGTCGTCATGACTGGTAAGTTTACTGTTTTACATTTTGGGTTTCTTTTTCTGATTGCTAATTCGGTCAGTTTTCTCTCATGGACGCGTCGGCTCGAAAAATAACCTCATTCTTGCCATTATTGCGGCTCTGCGATCGGAGAAGTCCGAATTTTCGGAAGTTGCAAAGTACTTGCGCCCCGTTCTCAAGACGATCACTGAACTCGATTCGCGTGCCACTGCTCCCGTGTCACTTAAAGCCCGAGAGATTTTGATTCAATGCGCGCTGCCGTCGCTCGAGGAGCGTACAGCGCAGTTGGAGCATATTTTGCGATCTTCTGTTATCGAGTCAAGATATGGCGAGGTTGGATTTGTTCATCGCTCGCCCAATTTTGAAGTCTTGAAAGAGGTTATTGACTCGCAATTCATTGTTTTCGATGTCTTGGCGAAGTTTTTCGCTCATTCCGACCCGTGGGTGACGCTGGCCGCGCTTGAGTTGTACGTTCGCCGTGCGTATCGTGCTTACAACATTCTCGGCGTTGAGTACCACGGTGAGGGCGAGAGTTCGCCGGTCATCACGTTCAAGTTTTTGTTGTCCTCCATCGCCAACCCGGCTTTCAATATTGTCGGCCAAAAGACGGAAACGAATGAGAGTGCGGATTTCCAGAGAGCCGCCTCCGTGTCGGACCTGACTTTCATGGTCGGCAGTTCGGATTCTGAGCCTCTACGAACAGGTGTTCTGGTCGCTGTTGCCGACATCGATGATGTCGACGAGGTTCTGCCAAAGACTCTCAGCCACCTTCCCAGACGCCCTGGTGCGGCTTCTTCCGGCGGACTGTCGTTTGGCGTGCAGTCCACGCTCGATTCCAAGCGCCGGCCGGCGCAGCCAAAGCCGGAGGCCTTGGCCAATATCTGCAATATCTTGATCAAGAACACGTTGAACATTGGTGACGATGAGCTTTATTCTCAGATCAAGTATATCATCGACGAGTACAAGGAGGAGTTTTTGGCAAGATCCATCCGACGTGTTACGTTTGTCTGCGGACACGAGGATGGTTCCTATCCCGGCTACTTCACTTTCCGTGGACCTGAGTTCACTGAGGACGCCAGTATTCGACATATCGAGCCGGCGCTCGCATATCAGCTCGAACTTGGACGCCTCTCTAACTTCCACTTCAAGCCCATCTTTACGGATAATCGCAATATTCACGTTTATCAGGCCATTGGCAAGGACGTGCCGAGCGACAAGCGCTTCTTCGTGCGCGGTATTGTTCGGCCCGGCCGTCTGAGAGACGAGATCCCGACATCTGAGTATCTCATCTCGGAGACTGACAGACTTATGTCTGACATCTTGGATGCCCTGGAGGTTATTGGTCCGTCGAATTCGGACATGAACCACATCTTCATCAACTTTTCGCCGATTTTCCACCTAGTGCCGGAGGAGGTCGAAGCTGCATTCGGCCAGTTCTTGGAACGCTTTGGACGGAGATTATGGCGGTTGCGGGTGACGGGTGCCGAGATCCGCATTATGTGCACAGATCCGGCCACCAATGTGCCATATCCACTTCGTGCAATTATTACAAATGGTATTATTCTAGGTTATATTTTTTTTGAGAAAAAGTTTGCTAATTTTTTATAGTCTCGGGTTACGTCGTCCAAAGCGAACTTTACACGGAAGTCAAGACTGACAAGGACCAATGGGTGTTCAAGTCTTTGGCCAAGCCCGGCAATATGCACTTGCGTCCGATCACGACGCCATATCCCACGAAGGAATGGCTCCAGCCTAAGCGGTACAAGGCGCATCTCATGGGCACGACGTACGTCTACGACTTTCCCGAATTGTTCAACCAAGCCATTCGCACCAGCTGGCGGCAGTCAAAGTTGCCGAGCCCGGATAAGATCTTGACCTGCAAGGAGCTCCTGATGGATGACAGCGGAGAGTTGTCGGAGGTATCACGTGAGCCGGGCGCCAACACATGTGGTATGGTGGCATGGATTCTCACTGCATTGACTCCCGAATATCCCAAAGGACGGCAGTTCATTGTTGTTGCGAACGACATTACGTTCAAGATTGGTTCGTTTGGACCCCAGGAAGACAAGTATTTCTACCAGGTGACTCAGCTTGCCCGTAAGCTCGGCATCCCACGAATTTATCTTTCAGCCAATTCTGGAGCCCGCATTGGTGTTGCGGATGAGTTCTTGTCACTCTTTTCCGTTGCCTGGAATGACCCCAAGGCACCGTCGAAGGGATTCAAGTATCTGTACTTGACGCCTGCCATCTACAACGGCCTTTCCCCGGCTGCTTTGAAGACGGTTCTGACCGAGAGAGTTGTTGAAGACGGCGAAGAAAGGTACAAGATCACGACGATTATTGGTGCCGAAGACGGCCTCGGCGTCGAGTGTCTCCAAGGATCAGGCTTAATTGCCGGCGCGACGTCGAAGGCGTACAAGGATATTTTCACCGTTACCCTCGTCACGTGCCGCTCAGTTGGTATTGGCGCGTACCTCGTGCGCCTGGGCCAGCGTGCGATTCAGATCGAGGGCCAGCCGATTATTTTGACCGGCGCGGCTGCTATCAACAAGCTCCTTGGCCGTGAGGTCTACACGTCCAACTTGCAGCTCGGAGGTACACAGATCATGTATCGGAATGGTGTTTCGCATCTCACCGCGAATGATGATCTGGCCGGTGTCGTGAAGATTGTGGAATGGATGTCGTATGTTCCGAGCAAGCGCGACGGACGTCTGCCGATTTACCCGTCGACTGACTCGTGGAACCGCGACGTGGCATACGAGCCGCCGAAGCAGGTCCCGTACGACGTTCGATGGCTCATTGCCGGCCGCACGGATGACGAGGGCGGCTACGAGTCTGGACTGTTCGACATTGGCTCGTTCCAGGAGACCCTGAGCGGCTGGGCCCAGACGGTCGTTGTCGGTCGCGCCCGCATCGGCGGTATTCCAATCGGCGTGATCGCTGTCGAGACCCGGTCGGTCGAGAACACGATCCCGGCCGATCCGGCGAACCCGGACTCGACGGAGCAGTTGGCACAGGAGGCCGGCCAGGTCTGGTATCCGAACTCGGCCTTCAAGACCGCGCAGGCCATCAACGACTTCAACCACGGCGAGCAGCTGCCGCTCATGATTCTTGCCAACTGGCGCGGCTTCTCCGGCGGCCAGCGAGACATGTACAACGAGGTTCTCAAGTACGGCGCCTTCATTGTGGATGCGCTGGTTGACTACAAGCAGCCGATTTTCGTCTACATCCCGCCGCACGCGGAGCTGCGTGGTGGATCGTGGGTGGTGATCGATCCGACGATCAACGCGGACCAGATGGAGATGTACGCGGACGAGGATTCGCGCGCTGGTATTTTGGAGCCGGAGGGTATGGTTGGCATCAAGTACAGACGCGAGAAACTGCTCGAGACGATGTCGAGGCTGGACCCCGTCTACGCCGACCTCAAGAGCCAGCTCGAGAAGAAGGACCTGGAAAGCAGCGTCGCGTCGGACCTGAAGGTCAAGCTCAGCGAGCGCGAGTCGAACCTCATGCCGATCTACCGCCAGATCAGCCTGCAGTTTGCCGACCTGCACGACCGCGCCGGCCGCATGAAGGCCAAGGGCGCCATCCGCGAGATCCTGCACTGGCGCGACGCGCGGCGCTACTTCTACTGGCGCATCAAGCGCCGCGTGGACGAGGACTTCGTCATGCGCGACCTCGCCGCCGCGAGCCCCAAGGCGACCCGGCTCGAGCGCGTCGCGCGGATGAAGGCGTGGTATGCCGAGGCCGGCCTGGACGAGACGTCCGACATGGGCGTCGCGGAGTGGATCGCGGCCAACGGCGCGGCCATCAAGACGAAGGTCGACGCGATCAGCAAGGACGCGCGCGTCGCCGACCTGCTGTCGCTTGTCAAGACCGACAAGGATGCGCTCGTGCAGTCGCTGAAACTGCTGTCCGCGGAGGACCGCGAGGCGATCTTCAAGTCGGTTAGTGGGGAGAACTGAGCATGTGGGTATGAATGGGTCAAGTAATGTTTTGATGTATATAGAGAGTTTGTTGGCTTTATCGTCAGTTTGATGTTTTTTTGTAACGCAATGTACACGGCTTCATTTTATTTTACTTCTTCGCCGGTCTGGTTCACTCGTGGCCGCGATCGCTTGCGAAATGTTCCAATCGCAACCTATCTTAGTATGCATGGACCAAAGCATTAATATTTTCTATTCGCTAGATGTTTTCTTAAGTCGCTAGTGAACTATACTATATTCAACACATTTACGTCTGGAAAGCTAATTAAAGATCGGAAAGGAGACAAAATATTATACCGGAATATATATATCAACATTTTACAAATTAAAAGCCGAGGTGTGAGCCCGTACACTTTGTTCACCACGACCAAACAAACAACTCCCATTTCCAAGATTTTCTTCCGTAATTATATAAACAAAAAACTGTCTCGTTCACTGAACAAAAAAAAAAAATTTTAAAAAAGCAGCCAGGTAACGACGGCCGGCTACATATTCTTGGGCCCGCCGTCGAACATTGAGGATCCATTCTGAGGACCGGCCGGACCCGCGTCGCTGCCGGTGATGTCCATCAGCGTGGGCTCGGGAGTCAGGCCCGTGGGCACGGACGGGTCCCACATGATCGGCATGCCGCCGCCGCCGCCGCCGGGGCCGCCGGGGCCGGCCGCGTGGTCGGGCGAGGCAGCGCCGACGCCGAAGTTGCCGAGCGCCCACGGGTCCGCGAACGAGTTCGCGCCCATGCCGTGCAGGTACAGGTCCCACTCCTCCCAGTTCATCCCCGGCGGGATCTCGTTGCCGGGCGACTGCGTCATGAGCATGGCGCCTGCCTTCGACAGCAGCCGCACGTCCGGCGGCGACAGGACGCCGCCTGCGACGGCGCCATTTTGGCCGACACCTGAGATGTCCGCCACGCCGCCGCCGCCGCCGCCGCCGCCGCGGCAGTTCACGGTCATGACTGCAACCGAGCCGTTTATGGACGTGCCATTCAAGCTAGCAGCTCCCGGCGGTGATATGTCGTTGCCGGCCGGGGCAACATGGAGGCCGTTCACGAATAACGTCGCATTCTCTCCAGACAGTTTCGCCGAGGCCGAGGCGGGGCCCTGACGTTCAGGACTTCCATACATTTGGTGCAGCCAGGTCGGGTCTGGAAGTCGCCTGACACGGAATGGCGCGTCCATGTAAATCTCATCTTCCTCGGGAAGGAACATGCCATCGTAGGAATTTGGGTCAGACTGGCTGAGCATGTGTGCCGGCTGCTGAGACTCCACTAGAGTCTGGATCCCAAGCGTTGGAGTGAGCGGCATCGACGACGACGACGTGGAATCAGCCAAACCGCCAATACTCTCGGACGTCGTTCGCAAATTCTCCATATTCCCATCGGCGTGCACAATCAGAACATTGGACTCGTACGCCTCATTCCGCGGGTCGGGGTGGCAAAAGATGTCCGGCGACGTGTTATCGTCCTGCCGTCGTGCTGTTTGGGCCTGGATCGCCGCCCGCGCCTCCGGAGTCAACTTCTCCATTTCGCGAAAGCGGTCCATCAGACTTTCAATCAGCCCGTGCTTTTTCGCGGCCGCCATGTCGTACCGGCCAAGCTGCGCATGAATCTGGCTCGAAACTTCGACCGCGTCCCGCACTGTCTGCCGCTGAAAGGCAGACATCGAGTCCATGTTTGTGTAGAGTTCAACGCCGAGCATAACACACGCATGAAAAAACTGATTCAGCATGAGTCCATCTGTAAACCATGAGAATATCCTGAGCACATTCTGCCCTGCCGAGGAATGATACAGCCAATTTTGCCGCCTGATTAGGTGCATTGATGCGTCTAAGCATTCTTCCTTACTCCGCTTGAACTTCGGATTCACTTGTGCCCGAGCAGCAAACGGCCTATGAAGAACTATTAATGATTTGCGGAAGTTCAGGTCGAGCACCAAGCGCTGCATAACAATGTAAGGCGGATCTGAGGGATTTGAAGACTCGGGCGGGATACGTAGGTACTCTGGAAAGTTTGCAAAAGTAGCTCGCAGCTCCGCGTCATGTGCCAAAATTGTATCGTACGCTGGCCGAGGTCTCAACGAAAAGGTGCCGCTCACTATTTGGCACAGCACAGAGGTGATCTTGCTGAGACATAAAAGAAACGCGCTGGTTGTCTGGGCATCCCAGGGTCGTGCTTCGGGTACCACAGTAGACGACGGCATGATATCATTATCATCAATATTTAGCGGCATTCGCACATCATGTTCGCCGGTACGGATTGTCAACGGAAGGCCCTCATTGATGGAGAAAAGAATATCCAGGGAAGTCACAATCGACCACATTCGTCGTCGCATTTCCGCTTCATATGGAGAAATGTTAAACCATCTTGGATCCCGATGAAGTCCCTGCATGATATAATTAGACGGAGTCACAGAAATCTAAAGGAAGTGCAACCGTACCATTGATTGTGCAATTCGAATCACCATACCAACAGAGACCCAAGTTCGATCCATCCACTGTCTGGTCAATGTTTTCCGTGTCTCCACCATAAGTGACAGAATAAGGGTTCGTATTATGGTAATACTTCCTTTCAGCATGAAATTTCCCTCAACAAGGCACATCTCTGCCGCACGTTGCCAATTATTCCAGGTATTCAACTCTCTGCCGCTAAACGGCGAAGGACATTCTCCTGGTCGGTAAGATTGTAGAGATACAGCCATCATGCAGAGGAGCATGCCAATCCACACAATGTCAACATTCTCCGGCTCTTGCCAAAAGTCATTGTATTCGATTTCGAAAATAGGCTTGTGGATAATAGGATATATCGGATCGAAAAACTCGAAGTATCTGACTATTAGTGCATCGGTCTCGGACCTTGGAGGTACTAGTGCTAATATGTCACTCCTTTCAAGATTCTTGAGGTTGCTGAATGGAAATGCGCTTTCAGAAATCCCATTCTCATTCCAGTCAACTTTCTGCGTACCGTCATAAAACTGTTTACTCCTTTCAAAGAGTGCTTTCACCTCGCTCAACTAAGGAGAAGGTCAGAATTGCACAAAATAAATCATCCAAGAGGGCAAGCAAAATACCTCATTAAAAAGAGCTCCCCAGTGAGTTTCACCGTGATACATTGCCTGTCCCTTTCGGTCAAGCTTCATCATTCCTAGCGACTCTCGAACAGCATCCACGTCAGGAGCCAATTCGCCAGTCGATTTTGGCCGCGCTTGTTGTTGGCCACTGCCAGTGGAATCATCCCCATTGGAATCTGTCGGGCTTTCAGAATCCTCATTCGATGTGTTCATCAGTCTATGACCAAAATGTTAGTGGACGCCCTGACTTGCAATCAAGTTGAAAGCCCTTACCCAAGAACAAGACTCTCCAGTTTATCGAGCCGATTTTGAAGTTCAGCCCCAGATGGGCGCTTGGTCCCAGTCAATGACCCGCCTGAAAATAGTTGCGTCGGTATGCCCGGTTGTCCGGGTAGTTGTGCTGTGATATGAGAGGCATTATTTCCGACAAGATATACACATGAACCTTCTTCACCCCGCTTGATGCAGTTTTCGCAAGGGTGTCCGCGATTGCATTTCAGCTTGCGTTGACGGCAAAAGTTGCAGGAAAGAGGAACGCGATTCCGCTTGCGGATAACTTTGTGATCGGCCGAGGCCATGGTATTGCTCGTAGGCATCAGCGGAGGGGTAAGGCCCGTGGACGAGTGCGACCGCTGTGATGACGGGGATTCTGCAGGAATCTGATTCATCGTGTCTAAAATGTGCAGAATGCGATATTGCAACCAGAGGCTTGGTCTTCGCTGCTTCGATATGGTAGAACGAAGCTAGGTAAAATCACACTGAAAGTTCGCGGACACGTCTACAAGGATCAAATATAGACATGTATAAAACCTTCAGGCTTGGTCTGCCCAACAAAATCCGGCGCGCACTGCAAAGCGAAAAAAGCTCGGCGAGTCGTAAAATCAAAGTAGCTTTCTATGATTGACCGGCACAATCTGAGAAACGTCGACTCTAATCAACGCAAAGTTAGTACAAGCCGGCCTTAGACAGTAACATGCTCTCGCAAACCAAGAAAAGCAACCAATTGGTCGAATAGAAACTTCATGTGTTCTTGCACAATCGTGCGGACCTTCAGAGCAGACATCTCAACCAACTGATCTCTTCAGTACACGGTTCGTGACAGCAATTCGCAGAGCAGAGAGCCCTACACAGAAATGAAGACAACGGCAACGGAGCAAGGATCACAGTAAGCGATGCAGGAGCAGAAATGCCTCTTTCACCACAACCTCCAATACTGAATCCGCCACCTCACAAGGTTGATGAGCTCGACCAGCAGGCGAGACGCGGAGAGCAGGAACACAAAAAAAGAACTTACCAACGAGACAGTGAGCTTCTGAAGAAATAAACCAAACGAATTTGAAACTGCAGACGCTGAAAGGAAAGCGCAAAGGCGAGTTAGAGGGATGGCCCGAAATACAACTTGGAATTAAGCGGCAGGAATTATTAACAATATGAAGGTTCGCGGGCGGTGGGCCAAACCGGGCCAACCCAGGCCAAACCGCCTGTTGGCGGCGGTTTGGGTCCGCGGTTAGAACTCGCTTGTCTGTTCAGGTTCGCGCGCGTGGCCCTAAACTTCTCTCGGCCGACTAAGCTTTTGACTTCGAGACCCACGCCTTAGCGCGGCCGTTTGGATTTGAAAGTCGGTCTGCTCTTGGACGACCGCACAGCTGAAGTTCCCGATCAGAGAGTCCCGTTCTTGTCGTATCCCTCGACAAAACTGCAGTCTTAGCGTTTACTCGATCCTGGCGAAGAGCGGTATGTAGTGGGTACGAGCAAAGCACAAAGCATGATGATGTTTCGGCCTTAAAGCACGTGTACAAGTGTACAAAATAGTCAATCGTCGCCATATCATAATGCATACATACGTCATTTCTTGCTACCCGTTGGGTAAATGGCAAAGAAACTGGTTTCAACTCCAAGCTCTGGCTATTGTACGATACTAGACTACATATCGGTTAGCATGGCACAAGCGACTTTATTGATGTTAGTCACGCAGAAGACTGACTGCATTCCAGAGTGCACCGCTTTACGGACTAGCCAGCCGAGCTGATCCTGCATAACATTACGATCATGCGTGGAAATAGTCGAGGCACTTCAGCTTTTCCCAGCAAAACCCACAACATCGTTTTCCATCTCAAGTTCTGATGGTAACTCAACATTTGTAGATTCGAAGACTCGGTTCGGTTATGACCACTTCAATTGGCACAGGTAGTTTATCGTCTCCATATTCCGCAGTCAAGTTGAATGTAACCAGACTCGCTCTTCGGTCGCTTGATACTGAGCGATACTGACAAGAGCTGTTCGCTGCCTCATTGAGCGACGCGGCAGAGTCTGCTCTACGCTGGCGGCCTTGATCCCCCAAAGCAAAGCGAAGAGAACTCTCTCCATCATTGCCGTCGTACCCATGACGGTCAATCTGTGGTCAATTCCAGAAGGAGCAAAACCCGTACATACAAAGTACCTGATCAATATTCTATGCCGTCCCAAACTCACCCCCCAAATCAATGGCAAATAATACATCGATAACCTTCTCCTACATCTCTCCCGTTCACCAGCCAACCCTCTGGCGTACTCCCGTCCGAATCCAGAAACTTCTCAAAGCACTTCCTGTGATACACATGCTTGCACTTAAACGTCACGATAGAATCCAACTCGACTTTTTGTGAAGTCGCCGACTCAATATTCTGCTGCGTGAGGCTTGTCGGTGGTGATAAACTCCTCCCCGATGGTTCATTCTCACGTACTGCTGCCGCAACTGCCGCCGGCCCGTCGCTAAGTATCGCCATCGGTGAGTCGCCGATATCGTCGGCAGATCTCTCCAAAATCGGCTTCTGGTCCGGAGAGGACGATGACGGGCCACTTGGCACAAGAGCGCTTGTGTTAGGCACTCGTTTTGCCTTCTTGAGTCGCGTGAATACTCTTGAGCCGCCACTGCTGCTGCCATTGGCGCCATTGGCGCCATCGATGGTGGATCGAGGCGGGGACATCAATGAAGACTCATCATCTTCTTCGTAGCCTCCATCTTCGATTATGGTGTGTACTTGTTGCCGGCGCGTGTGTCCATCCGCGACATTCGCTCGCTGACCCGGTGACAGGGATGGCGATGCACCCTTCGTCGATGGCACTCGAACGCCCAACCTTCCGGTTCGCCCTCTCACTTCCTCATCCTCCTCTTTGTCCGCCACTGCAACAGTGGCTACACTGTTGGTTGAAGCTTCTTCGTCGACTGTGGTGCTCCCTGCAAGTCGGAACCGTACTCGCCGTCGTCTTTCGTTGTCTCGCAGTTTGCGATCCCACGCGTCAGATACCCCCGCAGTAACCGCACTTGCACCCCATACACGCTTGCCGCAGACTTCGCACGTTGGACTGCTCACACGCCACCCCTCCTGTCGCAGAGTATACACAGATGCCACGTGGACCATGAGATCTTTGTTAAGCAATCTATTTGTCAATGTGAGTAATTGCCGCTCGTAGATATACGCCTCAAAAATATTTGCTAGAACATTTCGCAAGTCGACAACTGAAGGTGAAGCCGCTGCAGTTCGCGCCAAGAAAGCTTCTAGCACGCGCAGAAACGAAGTCGACATGGCGTTTGCGCCAGTACCGAGCGCGCTGATGCCCTTGGCCGTAGCTGTGTTTGAAGTCGCCGCTAGCAAAGCTGAAAATACATCTTGAACGAGCCTCCGTAAGAAAAGGATTGTCTTTGTGGGCGAATCGTACGATGAACTCCGACTCATGCGCTCAAACACTGTGATGTCCGGAAATAACGAACTTGATACGTGCCGCGTAAGACCAACAATGGAATCGATCAAGTCCAGCCATATATGTTCGGTGTCTGTCAGTCTTCCATGCGTTGTAGTGTCCGTTGAAGGCTTGAGCTGCTGTGTAAGCTGTGACTGGGGCGCAGTTACCGAGGAATTTGAAGCTTTCTTCGCACGTTCCGTGCAAAGCCGCGTTCCGAGCACCACATAGTGTTGCAAGGCACGCTCGACATCCGCAAGTTTCTTCTCATCCACATGCACCCACTTCCGTGGTGCACCACGGTTTGTCGCTCGTCCACGTGCTACTGGATCAGGGTACAACAGTAAAAGCTTGTTTTCCAAATACGCCAAATGAGACGTCAGCCGCGCGATAGCTTCGACATATTGGCCCTCGCTTCGCAGTAAGAATATTTCACCGTCAGTCACACCGGCAGATTCCAAAGAGGACAAAACCTTCGACAGCCGCACGTCGCCTTTTTGCAAGTATCTCAAAAACGGGATCACTCTGCCCTTGTCGTACTCACACAACAAGTTCACATATGTTTCCCGAGCTTGCTGCGTATTCCACTTGGGCCGATTCTTCCTCGACAGAGGAGTGCCCTCTCGCAGCTTTTTCAGTTCCGGACCAAACAGATATTTAAGATACTGGAATTGTAGATCCCGCTGATCTTCTAGTCCTTCGTACAGTCCGGCGTGAAGTTCGGGCAGATATCTTTCAACGATGTCAGCGGCACGAACCGGATCAGTAAGAACCAGATTCCTGTAATTGGCCGCTATGGATTCCTTCACTTCCTTACGCTGATCATCGGAGAGATCAGACTTGGGGGAGAGACATTCGTCGATAGTACTAAATACTTCGTCTTGCGACCCATATGTCGCAGCCTGCTGTAGTCCGCCCTTCGAATCCTCAAAGTACACCGAAATGAGACGCCCGTAACGCTTTTCTGCCCGGAATATCCACTTCAACACGCGGAAATATCGGACTTTGACAAACATTTGAACAATATCATCCAGTTGCGCAGGCCGATAGGCAGACAAAAGATATTCCACACTGAGCTGGCAGTCATCCGAAATTTCAGCTGACGGAGGGTCACATAATCTGAACATCACTTGTCGTAGCAAGGCATCCGATAGCGAAATGAATTGTGGGTATTTAGCCGCGCTGCGTGCAATAAACATGTCCAGGTAAATGGTCTCTTTGGAGCTGAACTCATCGCCGGAGAGCATTTCAAGCAGAATGTCCACCACGTACTGTCGCGTAAGTGATTGTCCAAAGATAACGTCATCAGATAGCTCATGCCTCGGTCCAGACTTTCCGTCATCGGAGAGGTCGTCTTGTTCATCGTTCAAAAAGGTATCTTCAAATGCCTCGTTCATGGCGGCGACAAACGCCGGCGCATCGAACTTCAACAGCAAACGCAAATACGGAAAAGAACGTGAATTTGCCTTCTCGTTTTCATCCGACACAAGAATCGCGGTACCATGTTCACGCGGCCACGTAACAATGGACCCAAGAAACAGAAAGTAGTACAGCGACGCCTTTGCCCTCTCCGATTCGATCAGATCTATTTCTTGCCCTGTTGGATACACGCGGCTCGTAAAAATATACGACAAGTAACTGTAAACCTTGGAAATATTCCGTCTAAGAACTTCCACCGGAGATTCACGTATCTCCGCGCTTTCATTGTCTTCCAGGGGTGTAGTTTCATCTTCAACTTCCGCAGGAGGTTGAGCACTGAGAACAAAATACCGCGAAATCATCTTCATAAAATCCGACATCGGGGAAATGTAATCACCAAGAGCTTGATTCCAAACGTAGATCATGGCATCATAGAGCTCGTATGTGCGGCACAGCATCGTGACCTGATCGATGTCAAGAGATGTCACATCAAGATGGCAGATTATCTCCTCAAGTCTCTCGTTTAGTGCAAGAGAGGCATATATGTTAATAAGCTCCTTCACAACGGCCGGTGGCAAGGAAACTATTTTTTCTGCCAGGATATATGGCTCCAGTGTCTCGAAATAAATGCCTCGTAAGTTGGCATTCTCAAAATAGTCATAAACTGAGTCAAAAAGCACGTCTAGCGCGTCGGCAGTAAACAACGCTTCAAAACTAGCATCCGCAATCGATGAGATTTGTCGATACTGAGCATCTGCATCAATCTGTGCTTGCTCTTGGGGAGATGTACTTGTTGAGGTAATTGTGGGAGGACCACCGGTGGGCGTGCTTCGGCCGCTGTCGTTCAGAGTGTACCGTAAGGACTGCAGAACCATGTCGACCAGCCGTTCGTATACGGCCGAATGCCGTGCAGTCTCATCCTCAGGAAGACCAATTGTAACTTGGTCAGCCTCACCATTGTAATACTTCGTCGCGAGTTTAATCGCTTCGGCGAAGTTCTCTTGCTCCATCAGCGATTCTAAGCGTTCGGCCCAGCTTGACAAATGGCCAACTGCAAATTCGTAGGATCCCTAACACTAGTTAGAACTGCCGTCACGATATGATATGACAAGGCGTATAGCATACAAGTAAAAATACTCTACCCTTGAAAGTTTTAAAACTGTTGAAAAAAGCATCAGGAATTGTCGCATAATGGTCACCTCCATCAGCGTCGTTGCTAATTACGAGGTCATTAAGTTGATTCGAGAAGTAGTCATGATGCATTATTTGACGAGGAACCAAATCGACGGTGTCCGTAACCCGCATTGTATGTTCGTTCAGTATAAGGAGACGTTGTGTAATTGTAACAAGCACAATAATCTGAAAATAAAATTAATTAATAAAGCCTTATGTTACCAGCGACAGAAAAGGAATCATACTTGAGAGTTCAGCCATCGTATAGCGACAATTGCCTCGTCAGCAATGAATTTCTTTAGAGACGTAAACTCCATATGTTGCGTGCTGCTTGACTCCTTGGAACCAGTGCTAGTTGACCCCTTCGTGCTGACACTGCTAGTACTCTCCGCGTGTGAGTGTACAGATACATCCAATATTGTGACGACATTTGACCAGCAATATGCTAGCCGTGGATTCGACGGGTGGATGCCATTCGTCGCTACTGGAGGGGCTGCCTTTGTTGATCCTTTTGGGCTCTTTGCCGAGATCGCCGGAAACCAATCCAAGCAACCACTAAGTCCCATCGTATCTGATATAGATTTCGGTCTTCCTGTCTTGAATTGCGTCTGGGGCGTCGGACTTGTGGACATGATGGCCAGAATATGCGGAGTCATCAGGGCGACCAAGCCACGAGCCTCTAATGGATGCGGTGAACTTCCCAATGGCATCGGTGCAAACGCAAGCACAGCTGTGGCTTTCTTTTGCCGAGTCGGCGCCTGTTGTGGATCCGGTTCTGGGGTGCGGGCTTGAGGCGTCGGGTAGCGACCGACTAGCCTTATGGACCGGATTTGCTTCCCAACAAGCTGTTGTATGCTGACGTGAAAAAATGCCATACCTTTGTCATCAGCGCTTGCTAATACAGAGTGTCGTTTGGCCATGAATCCAAGGTGCAGAATCTTTGCCGTAGAAACGTGACCCTCGCGACGTCCGTGCTCAGATCGAGCCTGGTCTATCGGAGGGATATGAACGCGAGGTGCAACGGGTCGTTTGATATGCCAGACGTAAATATGTCCATGTTCATGACCTGATGCAACATAGGAGTGGTCATGTGAGAATGCAACAGAAGTTACTCCACCTGCCGACGCGACTGTATTGTAGAACGGTTGTGTTAATATGCGAATTCAGTTACACGGCAAAACTATATCCAAAGATGGACGATAACATACGATTTACATTCGATCCAAGGGCGCATAATAGCTGTTGATTGTAATCGAATATAAGGATGAGTCCCTTCGCTGTACCGATTGCTATTGTACCGGCAACGGCGATGCATGTCGGGGCACCGAACTGCAACTTGCCAGCTTCGGAGTAGACTTGTGACGATAGTTTACGCAACTTGGTCCATCGCACTACTTCCCATGGCAGTTTGGTCTGATCGTCTGACGGCAAATTATCAAACACGTCATCAAGCGTCATAGATATTGAAGATATGCGGGAGGATAGAGCCAGCGACGGAGACGGTGAGGAGGAACGCAACGAGAAAGCTGGCGATTCGAGCCGAGTGTGAAAACGGAGATCGAACGGGCGAAATGGCGGAGAAGAAAGAAGAAAGTCAGATGCGGAAGACATTCTGTACGAAATGTTGATCGCCAATATTCGGTGGTGCTGGTGGAAATAGGGTCGAAGTTGAGAACATATACATATCCCATGCAACGATACCACCACGCTACAGCAAATTGAAACCTCGAGTGTCAATATAGATGCCACTAACAGTGATAAAATATAAGCTTGGATGATAGTATGACGCACCGATCTGAAGAATTTCTCTCTTGGTTGGCGATGGAAATGTATGTCGATTTAAGAAATTGATCTGAAATGTCAAGGAGAAGGCCGAGGACTGACGGAAGCCCTAACCACAGTTATGGCACTTTATCCACTCAACTGGAACTGTAAAATGGCCGTCTAGTACATATATATTACTATGTTTTAGATTTCCACTGCAAATTACGATGAAACGACTGTTAATGGGCATAGACAATTCGTGGAAGATTTAGTCGTAGGACAATGCCGGAGGTTGTCGCCAGTATGGGATTCTTGCTGCATTCGCATCTAGCCGAGCCGCTTTCTAATATTCACGAGCAGGATCACACTAGAATCAAACCGCTCCAGTTCTCTCCTCTGTTAGGTGAGACGGTGAAATAGAAAAAGCTGAATAGAAGTGCTAATCACCCTGTGTTCGTGTCGCCTACCATGCTAATGAGCTACTACGTCATTAGCATGGCTTTCTACTATTCTGCTATATACGGACTATTTTGTTACTTTGGTGGCATTAATTAAAGATTAAGCCCAAACAATTTAAAGTTTGCAGATTTGGTGACGATGAGACTCCTGAGACTTGTGATGCACGTTGAACAAGTGGCAGCGCCATTCTGTGCCCAACATCTCCGTGTTTAGCTTACAACGATTGGTAAAATTACGTCAAGGCAGGTCCTCTGTGATATTGACTTACGCCTACCCTCGTCATATGGTACGCTCAGCCAGTTGTTCATTGGATATGCTGAGAAAGTCCATGCTAAGGATTTGATTATTCAATTTGCTTAATTCTTGAAGACCTAGCAGATCAAGCTATCACAGACTGAGTCTGTTTCGTGTACGGTATTGGCCGCGTGAAGGATTTTGTATCCAGACAAGATGCCATCCGGGTATGATCCAGGTGGAGGTAATATTAAGGTCGTTGTCCGGGTTAGGCCATTTAGCAACCGGGGTATGTGATAGACAATACCGTCACAGTTCATATGGGTACATTCTAATCTTTGGCTTACGAACAGAGCGCGCACGTAATACGAAATGCATAATTCAAATGCAAAATGAGCAGACTATTGTTTCTTCTCCAGATGAAACACCAAATAAAGCGGGCGTTAAATCCAACAGTGAAAAGACAAAAGTGTTCAAGTACGACAGAAGCTATTGGAGTTTCGACAATTCGAGTGAAAGATATGGTATAGACAAATATTGTCATCAAAGGATAGACAAATGTTAACAAATGTCACAGCGAGCCAAGAGCAGGTATTTGACGATCTCGGAATGCCATTGCTGGACAATGCATTTAAGGGGTTCAACAACTGCATATTTGCGTATGGGCAGACGGGCTCTGGGAAATCATACTCGATGGTTTGTATTCTGTGCTTTCTTTGCTGTATAGTAGTACTAATATTAACTGACTCCTTTGCAGATGGGGTCACGAGATGAACCAGGAATAACTCCGCGAATATGTGAAAACCTGTTTCGTCGAATGTACGACTGTTCATTACAGCTCTCTATTATTATATACTAATTTGAATGCAGAAATGATTACATGACGTCCGATCCCAAACAGCATTTCACTGTCGAAGTCTCGTATCTTGAGATTTATAATGGTGCGTACTTCGGACGCACTTAGAAGTTCCGCGTTTTAATAATTTTTGGTTAGAACGGGTCCGTGATCTTTTGAATCCAAAGAATAAAGCAAATCTTCGAGTGCGGGAGCATCCTAGTCTTGGACCATACGTCGAGGATTTGGTGAGTTAAAACTTTTCTTCGCCTTCACGAATTATATTGATGGAGCCATCTGCAGTCTCGCTTGGCTGTTGCGTCTTTTGCAGACATCGAAGAATTAATGGATGAAGGTAATAAAGCGCGGACAGTTGCAGCGACTAACATGAACGAGACTTCGTCTCGGTCTCATGCGGTTTTTGTTCTCACTTTGACGCAAAAGACACATGACGATGAAACGAATCTCGACTCAGAGAAGGTTTCGCGAATATCATTAGTTGATTTAGCAGGCTCAGAACGGGCTTCTTCTACTGGAGCGACGGGCGTTCGATTGAAAGAAGGCACGGAGATAAACAGATCGCTATCCGCTCTTGGTCGGGTAATCCGCAGCTTGGCAGACTTATCAAGCGGACGTAAACTGCGTGACATAGTTGTACCCTATAGAGATTCTGCGTTGACGTGGCTTCTTAAGGATTCACTTGGTGGAAATTCAATGACTGCTATGGTAGCCACAATTTCTCCGGCTGACATTAACTATGAGGAAACCCTTTCGACTTTACGATATGCAGACTCAGCAAAGAGAATCAAAAACCATGCTGTTATTAACGAAGATCCGAACGCCAAGCTTGTCCGGGAATTGAAAGAGGAGCTTGCACTTCTTAGAGGCAAACTCGAGAGCACACCGGGACTTTTATATGGTTCAAACAGACCAGAATCTGAAACGGTAGATTCGCAGGTTATCGCGATCACTGCTCCTGATGGCAGTACAAAATTGCTTTCACGTGCTGAGGTTACCGAACAGCTTAGAGCTTCCGAAAAACTGTTGACGGAGACGAATAGAACTTGGGAGGAGAGACTTCTGACAACTCAAGAAATTCACAAGCAGCGAGAAGCGGTTTTAGAAGAAATGGGAATCAACCTTAGCAAAGGATTTGTTGGTGTCCACACACCGAGAAATTTTCCATTTTTAGTAAATCTAAGGTTAGTTGGATTCTAAGTTTGCTTGCTTTGGCTGAAACATTCTAATTGATCTAGTGATGATCCATTACTGGCTGAATGTTTGGTATACAACATCAAGCCCGGATGCACTAGAGTTGGTAACGCTGAGAGCACTACGTCTGCGCAAATACGACTTTACGGTTCCAAGATCCTTCAGGACCATTGCATCTTTGAAAACGATAATAATCAAGTCACAATTACTCCAAATGACTACGCGGCAGTGATGGTCAACGGTATACGCCTAAAGAAATCACAACGGCTATATTCCGGTGACCGTGTTATTCTTGGTGACTTTCATATATTCAGATTTAACAATCCTCAAGAGGCTCGTCTTGAAAGACATAAAACTTCGGGTACTGCGGCAAATAGAGGGATACGAAAGTCTAGAACGGCGTCAATGTACCGCATAGATTTGCCTTCAGATACAAAATGTGGTTCGTCGACGTCAGATCCTAGCGAAACAACCAGTGTTGCTTCCGATTATGTTGATTTTCCTTCATATGACGACTCGACGAGCCGAGTGGGAACTCCGACTAGAGATGAACAGATAGGCGATTGGTCTTTTGCCCGTCTAGAGGCTGCAAAAAGCTACCTAGGGGCTGATGCGACAGTTAGCATGTCCTCTTTAACAGACGAGGAATTAGATCGACTCTTTGATGAGATGCAGAGAGTACGCTCGATTCGGAGAAGTCGTCCGGAGTCTAGTCTTTCGATGTACGAAGGCGACATTGATTCAACTGCGAGCTTGAGCTCTCCGAAAGGGTTGTCCTATCAGCGAGGAATTTCACACGCTAGTTTAGGCATTCAGGAGACTACCAACGAGGATCCTTTTGTCGACCATGGACAGGACAGTGATAATTTGAAGCCAGATAGTTTGATAACGAAATTGAGCGAAGTGCGATCGGAACTTCGAGGACGACTTGCTCTCCAACAAGCTCAAAGTGGTCCCAAATTGCCAGGACATATGACCCCATCACCAACGCCATCCTATAAGTCATTTGAAAAAGGGATTCACAACAATAATTCTTTGTCATTAACTTCGCCCCCACGAGCGTTATACTTCAGGCGCAATTTGGTATTATCTGACGAAGAAAAGAAGATTGCGACGCGAACAATCGACCACTGGAGAAAACGGGGTTCGGTGAGAATGACGAGTGTTATATATAAGTATGCGTTGCTTCTTAAAGAAGCTCAGATCATGAGCAACGAATTAGACCAAAGTTTGCGATTTCAATACACTGTCGTTGACGACGGTTATGTCGATGCTTCGCCTTACGACCTGGTGTTGAACACTAGCGAACCTGATGAGGACCCCCATTTAGCGTCCGCTTTGAAGCCTTGCGTTGGGGTCCGAATAGACGACTTCACTAATTGCACAATCCGGGTAGTTTCTGCGGAGAAGTTAGAGCAACGAGTGAAGGCCATGAGAAATATATACAACGAGTCGCCAATCTATTCGGATCTGGATGGAATATCTCGGCAAAACACTCCGTTCTCTGAGCGCTTCACTTCGGCATTTTCGTATGTCGGCGATGCATATGCTCCGATGATCGGAGTTTTGCATGGAAAGGATATGGACTATTCGTGCGACATAATATCTCCATACACGTTAAGTGTGATTGGCATCGTTAATATTAGATTAGAAGCTTCGAAAGAAGCCAATGAAGACCAGTCCGCCTTTGCGATTATTGCGCACCTGAAGGATATTTTGGGATTTTCTGAGCGTGAATTTGTGGAAGTTCATGTTCAAATGTTTTTACCTGGCAGTAACAACACGACATATCCTGGTGGAATATCTTCTAGTCAAGTTGTTAAAGTGCTTGAGGATGGACCAGTTATATTTGATAGCTATCACGGAATCAGCTTGGGCTCATTATATTCGGCAAGCGTGCATGATGCAACAGAGCCCTCATTTTTGCAGATTAAGATATTTGCCAAGGTGACCACGACCCATCTTGAAAAGCTACAAAGCTGGGACGATATGCAAGAATTGGATAGTCCAACTCGAAGCTTGGGTACTGGTGATTTGTTCTCTCCGGACGTCAAATCTAATGGCCATCAATTTGACGCATTCGTTAAGATAAATGTTCTCGAACTAGGTGACGATGGAATCTATTGCCCAGTCGATGTTTTACGCAACTACCAAGAGGATAAGGGTACTATGTACCTTCATGCCGGCGTTCAGAAGCGCATAAAGTTGTCGATCACCCATTCTTCTGGTGATAGTTTCGATTGGTCAGACATATCAAAGCTATCTGTGAGCGATGTCAAGTCAGTCGACGTATCTACTGGAGCCCTGAGTGAATCGAAGAACAGCATAGATAAGGTCGAGCTTCGACTTATCAGCAAGCCAAGGACAATAGCCAATGCAGACGGGACACGAACAGTTGTTGCAATTGGACAGTGGGACTCCAGTGCTCATAATTCGATATATCTTGACCGCGCCACAGCGGATAAGCGCCGTATAGTCATCAGTGTCAATTGGCAAATTCCAAATGCATCGGTCACGTCGCCTATCGAATTCACAACAAATCTTGTCGCTGTTATGTTGAAGCGTTCTGCTCGTCCACCATCTAAGCTATCTCTTATATTTGGTTCTACCAGAGTTTTGCATTCTTATATTGCTTTGTTCCAAGTTCGGCTAAGGCCGTCGAGCGCCGTTGATTTGAGATCACTCAGCATAAAGAGTACTTACATTAGCGGAGAGGAGTACCTTGGCACATGGAGGCCGCGAGGGACAACATTGGTAGAGCAATATTACAGTGCACTGCGAAGGAAACTTGAAAGACAAGAAGTTGATCACACTACCGCAGTTCTCAGTTATGTCAGCGGGCAAGATTTTACCACCCCGTCTGGGGAGAGTTTTGATGGTCGCCAAACTGAATTACTATTACGGGTACTTCAACTATGGACTGCTGAACGGTCCTCTCCGGAGAAGACGTCTACTCGAAGTATTCTACAGAAAAGTACAAGCATGACCAAGTACGTGGCCTCTGTAAGGCAATGTCAAAGAAGGTATCACGAATCTTGGATTTTATAGTTGCACATGAGGCATGTTAACTAATTATGAAATAGTGCCGTCACTAAAGAAGGATTTGCCTGGACCCCGGATGATGCAATGCAATCTTGGGAACGCCGGTACTTGGAATTGCGACGACCTTACTTGCATATATACAACCTGTCGGATATGGAGGAAATATATGCGATTAACATCACGCAATGTCGAATCGGCTATAAACCAGACTTGCTCCCGGAACTGCAGCGCCCCAACGTTTTCGGTGTGTATTCTGACCACGGGACTCATTTTGTCAGCGTCAAGGGTCACAATGAATTAAGTGAATGGGTCATGAAGCTCGGGGAATCGTTTGGAGCGGAATCGCTGAGTGTCATTGAGGCCGATTAGACGGCAGGAGAATGGATCGGGGCTAATATGTATAATTTCTGTCTATGATATGACGGTTTAATTTTTAAGGTTGGGATCGGAAGAGGCGTTCTCTAGCATTGAAATGAAGCTTGGAAATGCGATTGATTAATTGATTCAGTATTTTTTATGTACAGCACTTCAAGTCGATGGAAACTTTTCTCGAATGCTCATATAGTGACGCAGCTCATCCTCACTTACGCTAGCGACCAATTCTCGTCTTGCCTTTTCAAAGTCTTCCTTCTGTACAATGACCTCCACGTCCTGCTTCGTAGCTTGCGTATCAAACCACCATCGTGTGCTTACGGGAGGATCAAATTTTTTAACTCTCTCTTCAATCGAGTAAGCAAGCCGTGTCATGGCATTCAGCATGGCATCCGAACATAGAGCGTAAAAGTCAGCACCAGTATATGTAAATGGACACGTTTCCGCAATTTCGGCTAGGTCGAGTTCAGGGGAAAGACTGAATTTCCTCGTGAGAGCCTTAAGGATATTCAGCTGTTTGTCGTGAGTATCCGATACGCCGAGATAGAGCATTTTATCAAATCTATAATGAGTCAAGTCAGTAACAAAATCTATAATTTAAGCCAAAAAAAAGGGTCATAAAATACCTTCCAGGACGAAGGAGGGCACCATCCAGTAGGTCTGGACGGTTCGTGGCTCCAACAACAAATACTCCTTCGCCGCCGGCGCTACTCATACCGTCTAACTCAGCCAAAAGCTGAGAGACTATTCGATCCATGACACCTCCAGAATCACCTTGATTACCTCGTTTCGGAGCGACTGAATCTAGCTCATCAAAGAACACGACGCAGGGTTTAGCATCCCTGGCGCGTTGAAAGACCTTTCGCACGTTTGATTCGGATTCGCCTATGTACATATTAAGAAGTTCTGGCCCTTTGACTGAAAAAAAATTGAGCGAAAAGGTAGTCGCAATTGCTTTTGCCAGTAAAGTTTTGCCTGTTCCTGGCGGACCATAGAAAAGAATTCCACTTCTCTTTTTGACGCCGCCGGAAAACAGATCTGGAAACTTGAGAGGCATCTCTATAGTATCCAGGATCTCAGATTTCACATCACCGAGACCTCCAACGTCTTCCCACTTGACCGAGGGTATGCGAGGTGCACCAATAGAGTCACTATATTGACGCCTCGCCTCGCCAATGGCCTTTTCAAAATCATCTGGTATCAGTTTCAGATAACCTCCATGGGCCGCCATTAAATCACGAATATCCACGCCTAATTCCATCGCAAAGTTATCAAATCTGTCTAGCGCATATGAATGAGCGGATTTCACGATCGAAAGCAAGTCGGGCGGTACCAAACCTGCCGACTGCAGTGCCAGACTGGCTTGTTTCACGTCGTGTCTCAGTGAAAATGCTCTTGGGAATGACGAATCATTATCTGTGAACGATAGAGTGGATAAATTTCCCAACGTCGCGACAACTGGCGAAGTTAAATATTCAAATATGTTCCGACGGTCTTCCTCCGTAGGTGCATTTAATTCGATTTCAAAATTGAATCCCTTACGTGTCTCGTCTGACAAATTATCGACATCCATAACTGTGGCCACAACAACTAGACCTTCGCGACCGCTGGAATACTGCTGAATAATATCAAGAACCTTGTCTCCCATCACGTTACTGCTAGTACCACTGTCTGCGGATTTCTTGGCAATCACATCCAAATGCCGTAACAGGACGACACATGGTACGCAATCGCTCGCTCGTTCAAGTCTTGCCTTCAAAGTCCCGAGTGTTTTAACATCGGTGTCACCAATGATATCATTTGCTTCAATATCAAAGACGTGAATACCTAATTCTGCAGAAACCGATCGAACCATTGTAGCCTTGCCGACTCCACGCTTCGTCGAGTAAACTATAATAGCGGTCTCAAGAGTGGAACCAGCGGAAGACATGCAAACCGATAACAACTGTCTGAAGCGGCGACCCCCAGGAGATTGAAAGCTTGGCGGAGGCTTTAGTTTAATGTATTCCATCCATGGTATTGACGTAGGTGGATGATTCACTGAAACACTTCCACTTTGCACAACTCGAGTTTGCCCAGTGGAAACAAAAAATGCCGAATCCCCATTCCTTTCATTTTGTGCACTAACGGCGGTAATCTGGAACCAAGCGACTCCGGACGGCCTTGTGGGCAAGGATAAAGAAGCGGTATCCTCAAGAGACGAATTATCACTTCCAGCTTCAGAAACGTAGAACAGACGTGCGATGGATTCGTCGATCGGAATGGCGATCAAATCTCCCAGTGAAACCAGTCGCTGGTTCGTGTCAAAGTAAGTACGAAGGCCCTGAAGACAAGCTTGCAGTAGAGTTCTGTCCGACGTTATGGCAGATGCAACCCTCGAAATTGTGATTTCCTTAGCAGGCTGTGGCAATCTTGTCGATTCCAAAATTTCCAGCTGCACTGATCCCGGCGCACCGATATTATGTAGAAGAATGGGCGATATGTATAGATTGGAATCGTCGTATAGATTAGGCTGTGGGAAGGAGTATAGTCTAATTGGTCGAGATATAGTGCCAGTGCGTAATGTGACCTGCAAGTAGGGTTAGATCGAACCGCTATTTTCAAAATATAATCTTTTAAATACCCAGTCTCCAGAAAAGCTACCAAGCTTTGCTAGAACACGCAAGCTAACTAATCCACGTGCTTCGCCATCATCTGATTCCTTTGGAAACGGCACTAGAACACTCCCATCAACCTCCATAGATAGGGGTTTAATGTCGATGGTCACCGGCTGCGGTTTGTGGGAAAGAGGATCGGACAGACTCCAGATCTGAGGTGCTTCAATGAATTTCGTCATGTCATCTAGCTCTTCGGCGTTAGAATTATTTTCGATGAGAGCATCACTTCGAGAAGTAATCCTTTGAAATGCTTCATCCTTGACGAATGTGAATTTTGTTTTGCCGGGATCAAGAGCTCCTTGCTCTACGGGTTCGCATGCCCTGACCATGCAATCTAGAACCGGTAGGTACTGGCTCGTCCGTAGAACTTTCAAAGAATGAAAGTACTGCAATACTTCGGACTCTGGGAGCCCATGAACGAAATCATATGCAGGCGGTGAGAACGTGAAGACAACATGCGTGAGATGAACTGCAGTAGACTCTTGAAGTAGCACCAGAGAATTGCCTTGCGGTGATGTAGCATGGCAGCTACTTAGCTTAGCCGTAGATTGTGGAAGACTGCTGTTCAGACTGCAGGCATATAAATTCCATTGAGGAGTCCATGTTGCGCTCGCTTCCGGTATCGAGCACATGGTCGCATAGACTGGAGTATTGTCGGGCAAAACCATGGGCTCTCTAAAGTTGCCGCCATTAGTATGATGATCGCAGTCAACTCCGTTGCCATTGACGAGACTTGTCCTCGAGCTAATAGATTTTCTTGCAATATCTTTATATAAGTCGAGAGATAGTTGCAATATTTCAACGTCCGCTTGCGAGACTTCCTCTTCGTCGTCTATCAGTAGAGTCGCTTTCAATGATCTCTTAGATCCCTTCATGTTTAGTTGCGTGAATTCTATCAGATGTAGTGTTTCACTTCGTGAATCAGCTGAAATCGAGTCTGTTTTATGACGTTTGGTACGAGCGCCCTCACGGCTGTTCGCGCGCCGCGGCTTTGCGGTGCCCCGCAATTTAGAGGGTCCGGGGACAATTTAATCTCGGCATCCTCTTCACTTAAGGATACTTGGAAGATTTCTTCTGGCAGATTTACTGTATATTTAGCAGTAGTTCCTAACGCGCACTCGCTTGCATTTACTTCTACAACAACAGATTGGGTTGAGGCTGACATTCCCTCGAGACCGAATTCAGAGGAATTGCCCCGCCTGTTCGACGAAAAGACCGGGTAACATTATTTGAGGAGGGTAACTCGAGATCCAACCTCCATCGGTATCAGTCGCCGTAATTTAGGGCACAGGCCGTAGCAAGAGCACCAACCAATGAGAAGCATGAGAGGGGTCTAGGAAAGCTAGTGTTGAAGATAGGATGTCCAGAAATACTAGGCGGAGGATAAAAAGGACAGAAAACCAACGTTGCCGAAACCAAGCCCAAATGAACCAAACACAAACATTTGCAACACATTGTAGAAGTAAATGCCAAAGAATGCGCGTTGTGAAAGCATACTAGATATATATGAGTTCAACCATAAGAAAGTAATCAAAGATCATCCACTTCCCGTTGGGCTTGGTAATGTCTTTTATTTTAGAGGGTTATGAATGCAGAGATTATTGTCCTCCGGACTATCTAAATTGCGGGAAGTGTCACTGCAAGGCGGCGGGGCGCGCAGCAATGAGGGTGTTTGTACCAAGAAGTCTTTAACAGAACTGAATTCAACTCATTCACAGAATAGAGGACTGTATCTGAGAACATACATGCAACTGAACATATGACGGATCCAGAGGCGCCATGAACCTGTTACTGGCCGATCCCTTTGCGCTGGCGCAAGAGTATCCCGAAAACTTGACGCACACGCTCAGTAAGCGCTCCTGTTTGGCTTGCCTTGTCGAGAGGCTCATATTAACTCTTCTGGATAGACTACGGGAGATCGACCTGTATCAGGTTCAACAGAAAAGGCGACTATCTTGCATCGGGACTTGCGGATGGGACTGTTATTGTCTACGATTTTGACACATATGGCATTGCCCGTGTTTTGCGTGGACATACCCGCGCTGTCCAATCTTTACGGTACGTGCTTTACCTCGTCCCACCGCAATCGTCATATCTAACTGTGGGTCATAAGCTGGTCTCGCGATGGTCGTTATCTTCTTTCTAGTTCTCGCGACTGGAAATGTATATTGTGGGATCTTCAAGATGGCACCCGCGAAAAAACGGTGCGATTTGAGTCAGCGATATGGTGCGCAGAACTGCATCCGTTCAATCATTTGATCTTCGTCGTCGCACTAGTTGAAGATGAGCCGATGCTTGTGGATTGTACCGATGGCAATGTGCGCAAGCATATGCTGAGCAGCACGCCATTGACAAAGAGTTTGAGTGGGAGCAACGGAGAGGAAGATGAGATGGCGCTGGACGAAGACGCGGAAGATAGCGCCGATGCTCGGACTAAAGGCAGAAAAGAGGTTGTCCAATCGACTCTAGTGGCCACATTTACTCGTTCGGGTCAGTATATTTTTGCCGGGACGAGTAAGGGCTGGTTAAACGTTATTGACAGCGAGACTTGTCAAACATTACGATCCGAGAAGCTCACTGCATCAAACATTAAGCACATAACGTTTAGCAAATCCGGGAAACAGTTTGCTGTCAATTCATCTGACAGGGCCATCCGTCTTTTTAACACGCCAGACTTGAACTATGTTGATCCAGTTGACTGGGACATCGAAGTACTTCACAAGTTTCAAGATGTTGTCAACAGACTGCAATGGAACGCCATCACATTCAGCTCGAATGGCGATTACGTTCTTGCTTCCACGTACCAGGACGCACATGACATTTACATATGGGAAACAACAATAGGCTCGCTTGTAAAAATCATCGAAGCTCCGCGCGAGGAAATTGTCGACGTGCAATGGCATCCAAACAGGACTCTGCTAGCGGCTACGGGTCTCGACAATGGCACAATATATATATGGGCTACGGTGACGCCGCAGAGGTGGAGTGCGCTCGCGCCTGACTTCGTGGAAGTTGATGAGAACGTTGAGTACGAGGAGCGCGAGGACGAATTTGATATTGTACGTTGTCGGTTTTTTTTTGCTCATGAGTATTCTGCTGTTGCTAACGTGATCAGGTTCCGGACGAAATTGTGAACAAGCGGAAATTGGATCAAGAAGATGAGGATGACGTGGATGTAGTTACAATCGAGCGTGTTCGGGGCGAGTTCAGTGACGAATCATTTGTGATTCCTGTCATTCTTGATGAAGAGGATGACGAGAACTTCGACTCGTCCGATAGCGAATGATTTAGATGTAAATTATTGTACATACATATCTATTAAACCAAAAGTTAATTGTGATCCTCGGAGTCATCGTCCTCATCCCCTATCAGCGTTTGCTCCATCAGCTTAACCAGCGCCTTTAATGGCAGGCCCACGACGTTTGTGTAGTCGCCTACAATCTTATCCACCAACAAAGCACCCTTTTCCTGAATACAATACCCTCCTGCGGCATCTTTTGCTTCTCCGGACGCCACATATGCGCTAATAAACTCGTCCGAAACTTCCTTGTCGAAGAATACCTGTGTTTCTTCGGTGTGCGTCTGGAGATTGTATCCTGGATAGACAGGCTCGTTCAGCGGAGAAATGCAGACCACAGCGGTAAACACGCGATGCGGGAATTCATCGTCACGGAGCGTTTGCAGCATGCGGAAGTGGTCCATAGCAGATTTGGGCTTTTCTAGGATGGTGTTTTGAGCATGCACGACCGTATCGGCCGCAATGACAAGCGTGGGTTCACGATTTTCCGCGACCTGAATTCAATATGTCGAAAGACGTTAATAAGACGAAGAGTGATTATACCATGGAAGTATTCACCTCTCGACTGTAGACATCCAATGCCTTCTGCGTCGCCGTCTCCGCGACGTACTGCAATACACATCAGTAAAGAGAGACAAGGCATAGTTAAAACAAAATATAATCAAATCACACCTCATATACAGAAAGTGCCGACTTGTCCAGGTTCTCTTCAAAATTGGATTTTACCACAACGAAATCATTGATGCCGATCTGCGTCAGCAGCTCTTTCCGTCGAGGAGAACTCGACGCAAGCACGACGCGTTTGCCTTTCAAGTATTCAAAAATAGGAAGCTTAAGCGGCTCGCTACGGCGTCCTGTAGTAGCTGTCGCAGAGTAAGGTGGCGGGTTTGCTGGCATGTTTGCTGACATTTCGATATTGAATCGAATCAGCACCAAGTTCTGCCAGACTTCCAAAACTTCTGCTGGAAGATTCATAACCTAACCCGCATACTAAAGTTAGCTTTTACACCTAACCCCATGAGATTATTCAGATCTCCCAAGCTTCCCTTACCCCGGATTTTATCGGCAACGATAATAATCCACGACGGTTTCTTCCGACCATCTTGTCTGCTGCTGCCTCCGTGATATCTCGTGCATTGCGCCCGCTTCCTTTTTCAGAAAGAATTTTTTTCCAGATAGCATAAGCGATGTCTACTTTGACACCGACGGCGGAATTGCTCGCGGAGCTTCAAGAATTCGCGGCTTGTGATGTTAGAATATGCATGCGTGGATGATGTAATGACTACACTAACAGCTTTTTTAGATCGGCGATGCATTGGTGAAACTAAAGTATCCGTACGGCGGCTTTCTTGATGGTCTCACGATGTTTTCTCCGGAATTCAAAGGAGGGGACAAGAAGATATTTGGCGAAGTTATCACGATCAAAATGGTTGATGCCGATGACAAGACAAGCCCTTCTCTTCCCAAGCATTTTGTAAGTCGTCGTTTTTGAGGATGGTAGAATTTAATATGTCTTGCAGGTTTTGTTAATTAATAATTACAATATAGTGCGACTACAACGAACCTGGAAAAATCATGTATGTTTCCCAGCCACTGCACAATTACTCTGCCTGCTGGGGCGGTCTCATGACGACGCGCGCAAAGTATCTCGGTGCCGCGGGCGCAGTCATCGACGGGAGATTCCGTGATGTTCTCGAGCATCGCGAGGCAGGATTTCCGGTGTTTGCGCGTAGCTCTTCCGTGCTTGGATCGAACGGCTTCACTCGAGCAAGCGAGGTTAATGTGCCTGTCCAGTTCAAAGACCAGCTGTATGTGCATCCCGGCGACTACATTGTCGCCGACGCGGACGGCGTTGTAGTTATTCCGGCAAGATTAGTGGGGGATGTTGTCAGTTTCTGTAAAGACCGGAAGAGGATTGACGATCTTACGTTCGAGGCGTTGAGGAATGGCGAGCCTATTGGTGAGGCTATCAAGAGGCTGAGAAAATAGAATCACAACAATCGTACTATCGTCAGAATAAACGCACGTTAAGCAGGTGCACAATTATATACAAGATATCATATGATGGAGACTAGAGTGAGACACAATCTAATACACAAATAACCCAAGACAAGTTCGCTAAACCACTAACTGTATACATAACTCCAGTCGCACTATATTCAACACAAACAACTTCAGCTGTTCTCCAGCATTGCACTCGAGCGAATGTGCTCACCACAACCAACACAGACCGGCAAACTCCTAAATTTGTCACACTCTTCCGCTATTCTATCCGAAGACAATCCGGGTAAGGTCAGTTGTCCAGTCTCTTCACATTTAAATCCTGGCATTGATTGCAAATTCACCCACAACCATCCACGCTCGTACGGGTCAACTATTGTTGGTTTTGCCATGCCCAGTGGAAATACAACATGATAGACAAGCGACGTCGCGTTCTTTCCCGTAGTAAAATCAAGCGATCGGCAAATTGCATGCCCAAGTTCGCGGATCATTGCAAGCCTGGGTGTCACGTAATGGCTTACTTCGGCTGAATGCAAAGAGAACGGGTTGGATATATAATCTTCCAAATCAAGAAACAAAAACGGGGCACATAATATTTGTAAATATCCGAGCAATATGCGACTTGAAAGAAACAAAGCAATGATACGAAAGTCAAGCAATGATGCGAACCGCGTCGTCGGCTTAAAGAAATGCGTGCGTGCCCAGTCTTCCATAGTCCGAGAAGCCGGACACGTCGGCTTCTTCAACAGCGGTGTGAATGTATCGGGATCAAAGTCTGCATCGGGAGATAATCCACAAAGATTAGTGGTATACTCTTTTGCATCTTCGCCATAGCGTTTAGCCCATGCTTGAAGACGCAAATCAAGCACCTGCAGGTGTGCAGCCAAGCTCCTTAGTTCGGCCCAGGCTTCTGGCGTTTGGTACTCTTCCTTCAATCGCACTTGACTCGTCCATTCATCCTCGGGACCGATCACGTCGTCAGGCTGCATTCCATCAGGATCGAACGCATTATGAAATAATTCCTGTATTCTCTCGGCGTATTCTGGGAGTTCTAGTACATGATCCATCAGTCGCTGGTAATTCGGCTTCGGATTAATACTCCACGGCAGGGATTTCCATTCCGGTTCGTTTAGAAAGGAGCGCTTGCGCATAGCCATGGCGTGAATGGTCATAAGGGGACGCACGTTTTGAAACATGCTGCAGCAAACTCCAGTCTGGAATGACTGTGCGCCACGCAGACGCATTAGAATTGTCGCTCCAGAGAGAAGTTTCAGCCATGAAGTGGCCGAACCGCCTCTAGTGACTTCGTAGAGAGTAAGCAAGAGGCCTCCTGTTATCATATCTTGCTCAACAAAAGTGTTAGTCGTCCGAACGTCAGGGTTTGTTGAAAACACATCGGAAACAGGATTTATTGGAAGTAATGGGATAGCCCGAGACGACAACGCCAGGTTCTGGTGTCTGGCGTCACTCTTCGCCATCTCGGCTGTAGGAGGGGCCGCAACAGACAGTACTGCCGAAATATTATGGCTTGCCGATAAAGTGGAAGGAAGCACTAACGTCCCATCTGTATTGGCTTCGTGAAAAGTAGACGACCAAGTGGTCATATCATCAAGGAGTTGTTTCTGATATCGAAGCCCCTCGACGTACCAGTTTGCTCCGACCAGCGCAACATCCTCGTTGTCCATCATCGTGCCGCAGTGAGCGATGAGCACGGCTCGTGCGGCATATGTGGTCACTGAGGCCGAATTGGAGAGAACGAACTGTGGCATGCGAGAAACCCATTCGTTCAAGCTATGGTCGTCCTTGTAGCGGCTTGTAATTCGGGTGACTGCAATCCAGTTGAAAAAAATACTAACGAAGTAGTTGTACTGGTCGTATTCGGGAAATAAAGCAAGGTCGCGGGGTATATGTGAAGTAATGAAAGACAAATGCGCGGGCATCGAGCTGTCCAGATGCCTCAAGAGATACATTTCGCTCGTACGATAGTGGTTTGTCGAGCTCGAGGGCAATAGCGAGAGACCCTCGACAACCGTCTTTCTCCTCCGCTTGCATGCCCTATCAAGCACATCGTCATCGTTTTCACTGCTGTTATTCGTCTTGGTGCTCTTGGTGTCCAAGTCGGAATCCTGCCGGAGGGACCACGAACCGACGCGCGGACCGCTGCATTTGAGATTCGCCTTAACGCACCGCAAACATTTCGGGATAGTCTCGTCGCACTTGATCTTTCTTCGCTTGCAACTACTACAGCCTCTACTTCCACCGGAGACGCCGACCATTAGGGCAGGTATAGCTTGTTGAGGGTGGCGTTGGCAATCAGAGTATTCGTCCTCAAGACGAAGAAGCTTCGCGGAATTGGGATGTATCAATTTGAAGGCGCAGCAGTCAGTCCCCTGACGATCCACCGGCTCTACGGTTCAACAACACTTATTCATATTGTATCTACGCTCAGCTTTACATCATCAACACCGAGAATGTTCCGCCAGACCATTGCAGGCCATTCCTAAGGCGGATTAAAAAAATATACCCCCCAAGCGAGTTACACAGTAGGTCAGAAAAACACAAAATAGCGTCCTGAAACGTAACAAGTGTGCGCCGGACGCGGTCATCACAAGCATCACCGGACCTTAAGTGGCCGATAGCATCCGATAAACAACGCGTGGACTTCATCATAAACAACGTAAAACGCTGGAAGGGTCATGAGGAAAAGGAAGAGAGAATCTGCGTCCGTCGTCACGGGATTTATATACTCACTTTGTGCTCACTACGTGCGACATTTATGCCGGGGTTTGTACTTCCACGGCGCCGAGAACAAAAATTCGCGAACTCGTCTGTCTCCCCGGCAGCAATTCGACGCACATCATGACGACTGCTCTGCGCCCGCTCGTTGCTGCTTCTCCCGCAGGCGGTGACAGGGTCATCTTTGCTCGCGTGTTTTCTCGTGGCTTGCGAATTCCCACCGATGCCTATTCGAGCCGCCGTGTGCCCGGCAACCCACGGCATACTGTCCCGCGCTCACACATGCTCTCGTTTTTCGGCAAGAAGGCTCTGAACGGCGACTATGCGGACAATACCTTCTGCTACGCACCTTGGAACAATGTCCCAAAATACATTCCTTTCTTGCCCAAGTCTCGCCGTGAGGAGAGCATGCGGTCTCAGCGTAGGGATCGCACTGATCGCACTGATGATGCAAGCTCCGTCACGAAGGAGGACGCTCTCCGGCCATTTCCGCTCAATCCCTTCACTCGCACCAGCATGCAGCTTTCTCCGAGACTGAAATCATCGATTGTCAGTGCTCATAAGCGTGGAGTGCCTCTTTTGAAAATGAGTCCAAAGTACGGCATCAAGAAGGAGCGTGTCGATGCAGTCATCCGGCTGGCGGAGATCGAAGAGCAATGGGAACAACAGGTATGTTTCCTTATTTTGAATTGCGTTCCTGTTTTTTTGCATGTGATGAGACTATAAAATATTTTTCGATTAGTCTTTAAGACATATTACTTGGTTAAAAAATTACTCTCTGATTGCAAACAAATTCGCATTTCTTTCTTGTCTCTTTTTTTTGGACATGTCCGCTAATGCCAGTGCCAATAAGGAAAAATACACACCCGACCTCCAGCGCTTTTCAGAACGAATGTCGAAGATATTCCCTATAACGAGTGCGCGGATGGCTGAGCGCGACTTTCAAGAAGAAGACGAGTCAATTGCGCTGGAGAACGCGCTGGCCAGCTCGTCCTACGGAGAGACTAGTCTCGAATTCGACATGGCCGCAGGCGCGAACGTCGATGAGTTCACGCCACCACGAAGAACTAACTCGACATTTTTCCATCTCATGCCGGAAGAGACAAATTTCACTCGCGCTGACGCCGCCAAATTGCTTGGCGTTCACTTGCCGGAAGAATATCTCAAGCGTGCTCAGGAGGCTGATCTTCAGCGCTCAGTCTCAATTAAGGATGTCGAAGACATACCTGCCGCTTTCAAGGAATGGAAGGGCAAGCAAGTTGTTGTCGTTGAAGACACAAGGTATGTATGGACTGCTATGCCGGCCAAGGCGGGTAAGGTTGGATATCGTTATGGAGCAAGTCAAGACGATCGGAAAAAGTATCGCAAGCATAGAGACCCAAGACTAAACATATAAGATGGTTCTTCTCTATAGAATTTGTACATAATGTATATTTTGCAGTCTATGTCTATAGTCTATCAAAAAATGCTTTCAGGGCCTCTGGCTCGCCCTTGTTCCACGATGCTATCTTGCCCTGCCATTTAGCGCCTTTACCACCACCCTTGAGGGTAGAGATAACACCATCGTCGCGAATTCTGCCTGCGGTTTTGTCTGCATCATCACCTAGTACAACAAGAGCACCGCCAGATGATCCTGCCCCAGATGCGAGCACGACTACACCGGCACCCGGTTCGAGCTTTCCAAGTTCAAGAATCAGGACATTAAAATAGTCTAATCCTGAGATCTCGCTGCGGTATACCAATGCTTTTTTGTTATCAGCTAGTTCGCTCCTGATCTTGGCCGCCTCATTCTTAACCACCTCGGTAATCCACTGTTTTTCCCTTTTGCTGGAGTCTCGCAGCTGGATCTCAAGTCGAGCGATCTTTGATTCAATCTCGTCAGTCTGGCACGACAACTTTGCGTTTAATGTACGCGTTAGCGAGTGAAGCTCCTTCGTGTACTGCCGCACGCGATCGCCGATAAGAAAGTACAAACGCGTGTTTGTCCCGCGAATTGGGACTTGGTGCAGAAGAGAGATCGAGCCCATCTCACGCGTGTTTTTAAGATGCGTCCCGCAGCAAGGATTACTGTCCAGATTTCCAATGTGAACAACGCGAAGAATTCCACGTTCAGCATCGTAGTCGTCTGGCAGTTTGTCCTTGCTCACTAGGTCTTTGTGCGGCACTTCGACCCAGATATCCACGCCTTGACGGATCACGTCGTTGCATTTATCTTCCACGTCCTGGACCTCGTCATCGGTCAACTTCCGCGAGAGTTCAACGTATGACATCTTCTCGCCCAGATTCCAAGCAAGCGTGGGAACGTTCATTGTGTCGAGAATGGCGGAAATTAGATGCTGTCCGCTGTGCTGTTGCATGTGATCAAACCGGCGTGTCCAGTCTACTTTCAACGTAACCTTTGTTTCCGGCTCAAGTGGCGCGGAGACCTTGTGCAGTGCAGTGAGAAGTGCTCGGCGGATTGCAAGAACCGAAAGCTCCTTCTCTGGAGTAGCAATGATTCCATGGTCAGACGGTTGACCGCCACCTAGAGATGGAAGCTCTGAGTTAGACGGGGTACACACAACACCACAGGACAAAGACGCACCCTCCGGAAACAATATCGTGTCATGCAACTCGACCTCGTACTCGACAGTGTCTGCTGAGGTCGGCTCCGGTGACTGCACCTGTGGCTGCTGCTTCCCCTTCTTGCTCGCTGCCTTTGGTGGTGGCGGCACGACTGCTCGACAGCTGATGACAGTCGTCTCAAAAGAAGTCAGGTACGAGTCGACCTGGCAGGCAAGTGCGCCGACGACGGTTGACGAGAGGGCCATGGGTCGCGACGGACGAGCAGCTGATGCTACCGAGGCGAGACGGACGAGTGTTCGGTGCATTGGAGTGCGTTCCGGGGCGCCCGGTCGTTCGCTGCCTGGCCAACGGCACGTGCTGCGGGATCTGCATACCATAATACAGCAAAGGTGTAGTCCTTGCGGGCAGCGTTATTCTGGGGCGGCTTTGGTTTCTCCCGTCGCGAACACGCGCTCGTCCCGATGAGTTGCGTTCAGGGGCAGCCCGCGAAACCCAAAAGCCTCAAACGCAACGCGCATCGCGGCTCGCGGCAAATATAAATCTGTTCCCTTCGTCCTCGCTCCGTTCCAGATCTCGGCTGATCTTCTGCAGCTTTGTTTGAATTCTTATAGTCCGCAAGCGGAATGGCGGTTTTTTCCGCAGACGCCTTCGTCCCTATTTGTGCGGCGACATCGTCGCTGCTCAGGCTTGCTGCGTATCTCTTTCTGCGATGGGTAATAATTTATGTGAGATTGCTATGATTGCGAGCGTATAGTCGAACTAAACCTCTCCCTAGGCTCCTCTCAGTTTTTTGCCGCGGCTGGTTTACACGTTCTTTGCGTTGTATGTTGCGTCTTTTTTCTACTTGTTTGATTCAAAATCGAGGGCCAGAGCTAGGGAAGAAGAACTGTCGAAAGAATCCTCCAAACAGGACGGTGGATCTTCGTCCTCCAATGGATCTGCTTCTTCCGATCCAGTTACAGTGGCGATCTCAAAGGACGCAACCTCTCCGTGGAAGATTGCGCTTTTCGGTCTTCCGGATCCTGACCGGCCGTACTGGACGCTCCTCACACTTTGCATCAACCTTTCTTGCATCTTCTGCACCGTTGATCTGGTATACACGTCATTCCATGCCATGCCTTTGGTAGGCCTAGTCTTCTCGCGCATTGGGTATGTGACAACTACGACCGCAAGCTTCGTTGTTCGCGACCCTTTCTCCTCGCCTGTCATATTACGCTACAAGGAACTGGAGCCCGCTTACGCGAACGACATTTCGGGAGTCTTCCATAGTGATGCGGTCTATGACTGGAGTGGCTGGAAGGAGGCGATTGTGGCCGACAAGCTTGATGAAAGCACTGACTATAGCGGCCATATCGTGCTGCAGGACCTGAAACCAGCGACAACGTATGTCTACTCCGCGCCATTTCTGAACTCGTCGTTTATGACTGTTCCAGAAGGTCGGAGTGGACGGTTTAGCTTTTTGAGCACGTCGTGTATCAAGCCGTATGTGCTTCTATGTTTTTCTGTCGATTATCTCGGCCAATAACTAACCGTTGGTCTATACCGTCCAATAGTCGTGTCCCCTACAGTCCATTTGACAACCCACTGTACATCAACGGCTTTCGTCTCCACAACTTCCTACGAAAACAGGTCGACTTTCTCCTTTTCTTGGGCGACTTCACCTACGCGGATGTTCCAAAACTGATGGGAAAGGATGAGGAATCGTTTCGCAGGCACTATCGTCACGTGTACTGGTTCCTGCGGCAGCTGTCCTGGACTACACTTCCGACGTTGCATGTATTTGACGACCATGAGATCATAAACGACTACGATCCACGCCATCTCGAGCTATATACTCCTGCCATAGCTGCGTGGAAGCTATATCAAGATGCCGGGAATCCAGTCGCCGTGCATAAAAATACGACGTACTACACATTTGAACGCCAGGGCATCCCGTTTTTCCTTCTCGACACGCGGACATATCGCTCTCTTGAACATGATCCGGACGGGCCGGAGAAGACCATGCTTGGGGCGCAACAACTTGAAGATCTGCGTGTTTGGTTGGAACAAAACAGGGCTGCGCCTTTCAAGTTTGTCATTTCATCTATCCCGTTCACGAAAAATTGGGTCGGCGTCGACAGGCTCGATACCTGGGGCGGATATCTCCACGAGCGCACAATTATACTCGACTGGATGTTTCAAGCCGGCGGTGGTGTCGTCATTCTCTCCGGCGACAGACACGAAGCTGCCGCAATTAAGTTCCCTGCCCCCAACTCAGACAGCGCAAATGACGTGTACGAGTTCTCCGCAAGCCCGTTCAGTCAGTTTTATATCCCGATCAGAACGCATTGGCAAAAAGATGACACGGACGTCACGATAATGTACATGCCGAATGGCAACTCAAAGGTCGGGAAGGTAGACGTCGTTATGGACGAAGATGGCAGTGCAGAGGTCGTGTATACTCTATACATAGATGGCTCAGAACGGTGGACTCATAAACTGGAAGCAGCGCCTCGCTCGAAATGAGTATTTGTAAGATTAAGAATTGCAATTGTGAATAGCCTATGTAAAAGGGAAATATGCATCCAGATGACATATACAGTGCCCCGTCCCATCGACCAAAACTATTGTAGCATACAAATACACGGAAGTGAAAGGGAAAGAAGACAAATTATGAGAACAAGAAACGGGACACTCAAAACACTCAAATAACACGACTATGCAAACTTTGCCTCGACAAGTTCCTCGACACGCTTCTCCTCCTTAAGTTCGTCTTCGTCTTCCTCGGCATCTTCTTGCAACCATCCCGCGCATCTCGACACTGCTCGTTCCCACAGCTTGTACATCTTTTCTCTTGCCCTCTCTGTAATGGATGGCTTGAACGTCGTCTCGCCGACAGTGTTGACTTCCTTCAACTCGTCAAACGACGCGTACAGGCCCGCGGCAAATCCAGCCGAGATGGCGGCACCAAGTGCGGTGGTCTCGCGGTACTTCGGTCTGACAACGTCAATGCCGATAATGTCGGACTGAATCTGCATGCACACGTCCGAGTTACTCATGCCACCGTCGACCTTGAGAGTCGTCAGCTCATAGCCAGAGTCGCGCTGCATGGCATGCAGCACAGCACGGGTCTGATAGCACGTAGCCTCGATGGTCGCACGAGCAATGTGTTCTCGCGTCGTGAAGTTCGTGATTCCGTAGATCGTCCCCTGCGTGTCATCAATCCAGTACGGCGCAAAGAGACCCGAGAACGCGGTGACGAAAACCACGCCACCAGTGTCATTCACGCGAGACGCGAGTTCTCCGACTTCGTCGGATTTCGAAATCAACTTCAGGTTGTCACGCAAAAACTGGACGGCCGACCCACCGACGGCGATGGAACCTTCCAGAGCGTAAACGGGCTCTTGGCCCTTGAAGTTATACGCGACGGTGGTGAGAAGACCATTCTCGGAAAAGACAGGCTTGGTTCCGGTGTTGTACAGCAAGAACAAGCCAGTGCCATAAGTGTTCTTGCCCATACCAACAGAGAATGCACGCTGGCCAACAAGCGCAGCGGACTGATCGCCCAGAACTGAGGTGATGGACACGCCCTCAAGGATATTTGTGCCTTTGGCGATCTTGCCGTATGCGACGTCGTCCGCGGAATAGGTCACCTCCGGTAGCTTTACTCCTTTGTCGACGCCGAAGAACTTGAGCATGGATTCATCGTACTTGAGAGTGTTTATGTTCAAAAACATAGTTCTCGACGCATTAGTTGAGTCCGTCACGAACTTGCCGCCGTCAACACCACCGGTGAGATTGTACACCAGCCAAGAATCCACAGTGCCGAACATCAGCGTCTCACGGTCGCGCGCGTCGGCAACGCTCTTGATGTTCTGTATCAGCCACGAAAGCTTAAGCGCGGATGGATAGGTCGACAGCGGCAGGCCGCATATCTTGGTGACTGTCTCAGCACCAGGCTGACTCTTGTAGTGGTGGACGAGGCGAGAAGTACGCGTGTCGGGCCACGCAATGGCGTTGTAAAGAGGATGACCGGTGACCGAGTCCCAGACGAGCTGCAGTGCTAGAGTTAGACAAACCACGATCTGTTGGTCCGGTAAGACAACAATAAACTATTGGGGGGGGACAAACAGTCGTCTCTCTTTGGTTGGTGATGCCAATTGTTTTTATGTCCGAAGCGTTATAGCCGCGTTCGACGAACTGCTTCACGGCGCCATTGATGCAGTCGTTTGCACTCTTGATAATTTCAAGCGGGTCTTGCTCGTGCCATCTATATATTACAACATATATACGTTAGTCGTTAATGAATGCCTCATTTTACTTCAGACCGACACGCTGAAGCCGAAAATAATCACAGGGCATCTGGTGGCTGTCGGAGCTGTTGAGATAATGGCATACCCAGAGTGCGGATAGTACTGCTCGAATTCGACCTGGTGAGTCGCGTACGGTGTTCCTTCTTTATCGAAGATAATAAATCTGTAATAAAAGATGTCAGAGGAATGCGGGCGAGAGAGGCGAGCAGAGGACGAATGACATACCGGGTGGACGTCGTGCCCGTGTCGAGGGCGCCGATGAAGCACTTTTCGGGGGCCGCAGGCATTGTTGATGGACGCACAAAAAACAGCGATTACTGGACAGCAAAAAAAGGCCAAAACGAAGCAGAAGACAGCGTTTCTGGCAAGGTGTTTTTGACTGAATGAAATAAATTTGCGAATGAACGGAAACAGGGACAGACTGGCGGAAGATCGCGGGGGCCGTGTGCCGATTATCAGCTCGAAACTACGGGAATTTCAGTTTTTTTAGCCTTGTCTGTGATGAACAACTACGTCGCCGAAATATCGCAACAGCTTCGTCCCCCCGCCCCCGCTCAGCCTCATGCGCGGAGTGCGTACCTGGCCCAGTTTGGTGGGGTAGTCCGAATGACTCTGGCGATTTTGAAATACCCTTGCGGAATCCTATCTTGCAATTCTTATCCCGAAGCATTCCAATCGCTCGAGTCGCTTGGAACCCTCGCTACATGACGTAACTTCTGAGGAGAAATCAAGGCCCTGCTGGCTTAGGGTTTCTTCTCGGAAAAGGTTTTTCCTGGAATATTCACCGTACAGCGACAAGTTACTTCGGACATAATTGCGCATATACACAGAGTAAAGGTCGTCGTTATCGCTCTTAAAAATTTCCTTTTGACTAGTCAAGAAGCATTGGCGGAGTGTGGTTGTCGAAACTCGACGTCGGCGCCGACCCGTAATTTCACATGCTCCGGGCCGGTTGTCCCGGAAAAACTAGTCTGAGACTTGCCTCGAGTCCACCACACCCCTACCTTTTCCTCCCCACGGCGGAGATGGCTCGCCGATGCCGACCGGAGAGCCTTTAAAGGAAAGGACTGTAGAGCGCAGTCTGATGACAACAGAGTGATTTTGACCATCTAACGACGGAGCGTACAGTTAGGAATCTTCATAATATTATGTAGTGACCGGCCTTCCGTGGCAGAAGCCTTTATCCACGGGATAAACATTTGTTCCGGGAAATTAAACGGGATTCAGGGAAAGGGTTTTTGGTATTAGTGCCCCATCCCATGTCTCAGCTAGTCGGTCTCCGGCGACGAGTCTCAAATGCTCTTGGGCAATTGACCTTTTCTCTCGCCTAGCCGGATAAGGACGGTCTCGACAGCGACGGCAATGGCACGACGCTAGCCGGACCAGATATGAACTAGCGAGGTTTCTGTGGTTATTTCGTAGTCAGACAGTTTTTCATCTCCGAGAATGAGAACCCAATGTGGAAAATGTTCAATCAACGCTGAGTTCGCATTCCCAAATCGCCCTAAGTCGCCTTAACCGCCCCCCATATGATAGCCCCGTAACTGCAACCTGCATGCTACTCTGTATAGGCTCAGCCTATAAAGTCCTTCAGCCACTTGTTCGGCGCTTTGCATACTTCTGCCATCGTGGATCTCGAAGATCTGTCGCAGAATATAATGCGCGATATCCCATGTGTCTTCCCCCAAGCGTCTTGCACGTTCTACAGAGTCGCGCCAGTGCTCAAAATATTTTGTTCTACGACAATGTTCTCTTTATTAAGCTGGGCTTTGCATTAAGATGTCGCCGAAGTTCAAATCTGCATCCAGAATGGTGTCGTATATTCCGTCAATGTGATACATGAAGCAACAGACCGGATCGTTTAAAATTGACCTAGCAAACTAACATGTTGCCAAAGGTGCGACATTTCAAAGCAGTGTTCAAAACGTGAACAGTACATAGTTGTCAGCTAACCAGTCAATTGCTGGCCAACTGGTTTCTGCAGAAGTTATCAGGGAGACAACCCCGAAAACAGCAAAACAGCGAAGAACTGGAGTCTATGTCCGATTGGTATCTAACAAGAAGCTCAAGGTTATAATATTCGCAACAGACGGACAATGCCAAATCAATGGTTGCGAGTTGGCAAGAAATTTCTCTATAAGAGTGAAGGACAAATCTGTGATCAAGCCAACAGCAACGGGAAATATCGACATCTAGTCCATCCAGAAATATGCACCAATTCTCTGTCTGGTTTCTGTGCCTCATTGAGTAATGACGCATTGTGTTCTATGGCAAAGTGATGACCGGGACCATTTTGCTGGCGCTGCAGTCGGCTGAAATTTGCAATCGGGGCGGCTGGTCGTGTAAACCTGGATAGCGAAGCGCATCGTTAAGATACCGTTTGGAGAAAATCGAGGACGGCAGCATTAAGTACAGCTAACGTGCTATGGAAGACTACTACTGCTAAAGATTCTATTAAGTATGGGATGAGAGAGGGGTAGAAATATTACAGTTGAAAGCAGAGTCAATTCCTCTGAACTTTCACCGATGATTTTGCCGGAATGTCTTGAGTTCTATAAGGAACGAAGGAATCTCTGCTCTTTAAAATCACTAGGAATATACCACGAACGCGCGAGACCTTAAAACACCCGCATAACATCACGCAAATGCTGTGTTTGATACTCGCGCCTCAACGCTGTTATATCCCAATGAGCAGTGTACTGATATTTGAATTATTGAGGAACTGGATAGGACTCATTTCTTGAAGTCATCGGTGATGTTCTTGACCGGGAAAGACACAAATATCGTCGCTAGGTTCTACAGTGGACTGTGATGCTATGTACTTGCAGGCTGTAACTGCTACATGCCGGATATATAACGTTAGATGCCCGTGTCGGTGCGAATGCTCGGTTTCTGTATTTGCTTCGTCGCCGATATTCCCGAGTTGGGAGCGTCGATATGCGATCTGTAAATCGTGGCATGGCACCCGCGTTACAAGCGTCTTTGCTCCGCCTGATTTCATTATTGTGACAGACCAAACCTCATTAACTGACTAACATATTGATACTGACGGGCTGGAGCGTGGCTGGTTGTATATAGCATAATCTCTGACATTTAGTACTGTATATTCTTACCTTTCATGTACCAGGAGCAGCAGGAGTTAGAATATCAGTTTCGGGCGTTGAGGCCTAGAATAAACGCTAAAGCGTATATGGCCGACATGGGCAGGAACAAACTGGAAATGTAGCAATTTGGATTTCGAGATGTACGCGTGCTGAATCCGGCACAGCAGCTGCCTGGCTGCGGCTGCGGCTGCGGCTGCTCCAACTCACTCTACTTTATGCTTCATCGAAGTCCATACCGTCAAATCAGAACCGACATTTGAGTACGAACAGGCAAAGAACATCATGTCGCTTCTGTCGGCAATCCGCAACAAGGCTGCTGCTCTTACGCTGTTTGATCCCGCGGCCACAGAGCCAAGGCCATCGCGTGATGAGATCTTTCAGCAGACATTCCGTCTCCCGCCCTCCGCGTTGCTCGAGGCCTCCATTTCCATCGAGTTTTCTATCGATGCGTCCAGTATCTATTTTCCTGGAAAGCTGCTGCTTTCACAGTCTTACCTTGTGTTCGATGCGCTAGACTCAGGCACTTGCTCGTTTGTTATGCCTCTCGTGGCCATGAAACGCGTCGAGCGTCTCGCGTCGAAGACATACCTGTTTGCACTTTACATCGAGACCATGCACGGTCTTAAGTTCAATCTACAATTCGTCGGTCTGCGTGCTCATATCGAAGATTTTTGTGGTCGTTTGAAAGCAAATTTACGCGCGAACATGTCAAAGATGCGGTTATTGAAGGACTTTGTGCCTACGCTCTACTCCGAATACATGTTCTCCGACCGCCGAGCTGTTCCAAATTCCAAGCGCGATCCAATTCCGGTGCCTCCCGGCGGTCTCGGCCAGCTTTTTAAATACCCCGGTGACGCGCGTAAACTTCGCGACAAATCTAAACTTCGGCTCTGGGCGGAGTACATGCGTGATCACGGCCGCAATCTTACATTAATCCGCCTCCCCACATTTCAAAAGCTCATACGCGTCGGTCTACCAAATGTTTTACGCGGCGAGATATGGGAACTCACATCCGGATCGATGTACCTTCGCCTTGGGAACCCGAGTGTGTATCAAAGTCTGCAAAAGGAGTTTGCTGGGCGCACATCACTCGCAATTGAAGAGATCGAAAAGGATCTGAACCGGTCACTGCCTGAATATCCTGCCTATCAGTCAGACGAAGGGATAGAACGTTTGCGTCGCGTCTTGACAATGTACAGCTGGCGCAATGAGGAAGTTGGCTATTGTCAGGCTATGAACATCGTCGTCGCAGCCTTACTAATGTTCGTTGCCTCCCTTGTTCCATTCCTGATCTATGTTTTATATGACTGATCGCTGACTCGAATACAGATACATGAGCGAAGAGCAAGCATTTTGGTGTTTATGCATGCTGTGCGATCATCTTGTTCCTGGTTATTACTCTCAGACGATGTACGGCACCATTTTGGACCAGCGTGTATTTGAAGCGCTCGTGGAGAAGACCATGCCGATACTCTGGGAACACCTCGTCAAGTCAGATATTCAACTCTCCGTCGTCTCGCTTCCTTGGTTTCTCTCTCTATATATCAATTCCATGCCTCTTACGTTTGCATTCCGGATTCTCGACGTGTTCTTTCTCGAAGGACCCAAAGTCCTCTTTCAAATCGGCTTGGCGATTCTTCGTATCAATGGCGAGGAGCTTCTTGATGTGAATGACGATGGTTCTTTTATTTCCATTCTTAAAGACTACTTTTTGCATCTCGGCGATTCTGCGCACCCTACCGCACAGAATGAAAAATTGCGTGAAGTGACAAGGTTTCAAGAGCTTATGGTGGTTGCTTTCCGGGAGTTCTCTGTGATCACAGATGACATAATTAATGAGCAAAGACGAAAGCATAAGAATAATGTGCTCGATGGCATCGAATCCTTTGCTAAGCGGACGCAACTACGAAATCTTCACAACACTGGCCATCTAACACCAACGGAATTGTCGAACATGTACGATCGGTTTTTTCAGGCGTTGCAATCTTCAAGACTTGGCCTCGGACCAACAAAGACGCTTATGGATTCCCAGACATTCCAGATTTTCATGCACGGTATTGCCGACTGGGCTGTTGAATCTCACGATTTCTTGCAACGACTCTTCCGTCGTTGGGACACGGAATTGCGAGGCGGACTATCGTTGCAGGATGTAGCCACTGGCCTAGGCGGCATCAAGGAGAAGGACATTATGAGTAGCATGGCGTACTTTTTTGAACTATATGACGAAGACGGCGACGGGAAAGTTGATCGCGAAGGCATTTTACAGATGTCCGAGGGTCTCTTGTACATCACGCGGAACATATCCCCCCGCGTTCCTCTAGGATCTGACGGAAACGTTGTCCTCAATCCGTCTCCCAGCCCGGGCAATACACCGCAGCCAGCGCCGGGCTCTCCTGCGATGCCGCTAGATTATTTGTCGTCTATCAGCGCATTCATTCAACGGGCGTTCGAATACGCAACTCCGGACGATGGCCACGGCAATGCCACGGCAATTCTCCCTCCACTTATCGACGCTCCTCCCCCGTCTCCTACGACATTGAAAAACAATGCGGCACTGGACCCCATGCATCCCCTTCACATTACACTAGCAACTTTCCGCATGGTTGTCCTCGCGGACGAAGCACTGGAGCGGTTCTACGCTCATGATTTTGCGGAGTCAATAAAACTCACCCCGTCAACAGGCACGACTAAAGAGAAGGGCTCATTACGCGACCTCTTTGACAGTTTAGTTTCGGACAGTGTGCGGATGGCAGGTGAAGTAAAGAGACGCATTGACGAGATGGAAAGACAGGCTCGAGAACAGCAGGCTCGTGAGGACGCGGCAACCAGGGCAGCGCAGCATGGAAAGGACGATGATGACGACGACGATGATGTTGGCGGTGCTGTGGCGGACAAGGACAGAGATGTACTTGAAGGGTTAGATATTGATCCCGTGGTTGGCGGCATAAGAAGTGACGCGGCAGCCTCTTCAAGAGCAACGTCGTAATTAATGGAAATTAGAATCAGATTCGGTGACATTTAATTTGTGCTTGCTTGTTTTTATGTTTCTGGCGTTTTCTTATCATTTTATGATTGTGTTCGGAATTTGATCTGTATCTGGTTTCTCTACATGCTTGTTTGCGAGGGTCTAAATAAGAAAGGATTGTAGACAAGCTATTTCTGTTGTCATTTTATATAAATTTCTCCGTATTTGGCGCCATGCAATGATCTGTGGAAACAAGCACGCTGGTCTTGAGAAGAAAACTTTCTCGGCGGCAATAATGCTTTTATTCATGAGACGAAGTTGCTGAAATATATATTGAGTGAACAAAAACAAGCTTCGACATATGTAAAGCGCGTTCACGAGCTTGGTTCTAGGGCCATGTTGACTTGTCTCTGTTCTTCTTGTCCAAATTGTACTATTCCAATTATGCATTCATGCTCCTGGTCTTCCCTTAGACCGCCTCCGTCGCCAATGTAAGTGAAGATAGATGTTACTTATTCGTCATCGTAGCCACTCAATGAAACTCGCTCTCGCTGAGGTACTATAATTGGTAATAAGCCCATGTCAGCTATCATTTTCCACATTTTCCGAAGAATGTATAGACTGCTTAACGTACAAGGATACGAGACTGGGATCGGGCTATGGTCGGGATAGAGGAACCGCTTGCGTAATGGGTAGAGCACAAGCATGAGAGGCACACCTCCGAACGACAAGACAAGAGGCCAGAAATACTGCGGTTGAGTCCGAGAGAAAAATCGTAAAGTCTGATGACTGTGAATACGAAAAGTTCGGCAATTAATCAATTGGACTTGTATCATGACCTACCTGGATCGGGTCCTTGGAGAACTTTGGTCGAAGCGCAGACATTGTATTGTGCGCTTTATAAAATACTAGGAAATATGATCAAATTCGACGGAAACAAATGTAACAACGAGACAAATATGCTCTCGTCCTGGTTTGAAATCCGAATGATGGCTCTTCTGCGCTGTCTCTTGTGCTTCCTTAAGATTTCGAGAACGCGAAATCAACTTCAGCGTGATTGGCCAAAATCTAAAACCCTTAACCTATATATGTAATGCTTGCAAGTTCAATCTCTTCTTTTATGATCTTCTTTTCCTGCCTTTTTAGGTACCGATTCTGTGTTTTATGGATGATCTGCGCTTTATTTGTACTTTCTGTGGAGAAAAATGAGCGAATCATCAATCGTCCTCTTCCCAATAGTTGCAATTGGCCACAGGTCAATATCTGCTGTTCGCACACTGTTTGCAAAAGTCCTGAGCGTAATCAGACTTGTTCTTCGCGTGTGTAGGAATATAGCAGACTCACTGCAAAGTCCATCATCGACTGTTACCCCTTCTGTTTTTTATGCTGTTGGTTTGCATATCAAGCAGAAACTGAACACACTCGTTCTTGCTTCCGCGAACGTACCTGTGGAGGATTGCAGCGGTCACGCCAACATTGTGGCTTATGTTTCTCTAAGTCGTACGCGGGTCCTGACAAGGAGATATATTGGTAAATGGATACTTTGGTGGATGATAATGATACAGCGAGCGTATTCTACTTTTGTTATGCAAAGATTTGGACGGCAGGGTGTGAACAACTGGAGACAGCGACTTCACGAAAATATTGCCCCGTTCGTTCACTTATTCATTGCTGCATGCTTGTGGTTGTATTCGCTTTTATTTCCATGTGGCGGTCCTGTTACGGACACCCGCTCGCTTATTTTCCGTCCGTCACCTTTGCCTACACTATTTCCAGGATCTCGATGGAACCAATCTCCGCCGTCCGTTCCCGCACCCTCAGATGTATCAGGCAGGCAATATCTCAAGGCTCTAGATATGTGGAGTGCTGGAGATATCATCACAAGTCTTCTACTTGACGTCCAGAATGAGGGATTTGTCCTGTTTAGAGAGTACGCAGGCAGAGGTGTGTGGATGCCACTTGCTCTGCAAATCCTGATATCCCATATTCTTGAATTCGCTCCATGTTCTGATGTTTTTTATCGCGATGGTGGCAGCGGAATTCGTGTCACAAACCTAGCAATGTATACCCGACATATAATAGAGCTCTCACTGAGGAGTCCAAAGACTGATAAGACTGCTGTCCTGGATACGCTGGCATTGCAAAGTATGGGCCTGCGTGTGAGTGACGTGGCGTCCTTGCTGAAAATGATGTTGATGTTGTTGCCGGATGGCGGAATGGTTGGCACCGTGCAGGGCTGGTGCGAAATGGTTGATGCCGCGAAGTCGACACGGCACAGACGAGACCGAACGCGGCCGCAGGATATCGCGTATGCGATTGCAAGCCTAGGCGCGGGAAGGGAGAGAACTTTGTGCACCATTTTTACGATGCTCAGAATATCTTGTCTGCGTGGCATTCTACCAGCAAGCCGCATGCTATCTTCTCTTCCTGACATTTCGTCCTCCGCAGATGTTGCACTGTTGCAAACGCGCATAAAAGAGGTTGCCAGAGTGTTTGGCCCAATCCTATTGGGGTCAAAGGTTGAGGATATCAGGCAGTCATATCAGAATAGGATGATTCAGCCGAATATAAAAGTCATCACTGACTGGGATAGACATAGTGTTGATCTTCAGGAACTTGTGCACGAAGACGCGCGAACTACAGTTCAGGCTATCATACTGGAATGGAACTCAATCATGAGGCATCTTGAGTACCTGTTTGTTTTAAATGCCGATGACACAAGCTAAGATTGTATTATATTTCTGTTTGCTCAATCGAGTGTAGATCAGTAACACAAGAAAAATTGAGACCACGTCTCACCAGAAATATAACGTAAACTTCCCAATAAGACTCCTCTCCTTTCAGCCCAAAAATTTCGATTTGAAGTACGACGAGGCGATGGTCCCTTTGGGATCATCCAAGAAACTCGACAAGGTCTAAAGCAAATGTGAACAATTGTAAATATTAGAAGTATAGCATAGCTGGTGGGGGGAATGAAAAATAGTACCTTGGAATACTCATTTGAAACTTCGTCTAGTTTCGCGAACTGCTCCTTCATAAACCCTTGTCCTTTTCCTTGTCCTTGTCCTTCATCTTGGTCATCTTTACTATCTCTTATATCTCCATGCCCGCTTCTTTCGTATCTATCGTACGGCATGTTATTGACACTACTACTGCTGGTGCTGAGACGCTTGAAAAAACTCGACCGCTGCGAAGTTGGGTTCATCTCAGAATACATTTTTTGCGTGGCGATGAGCCGTTGTTGTTCTCTCTGCGCCCTCTCTTGCTCAATTGCACGTTTGGACTTCGGTCGATGTGGTCCGCCAATCAGTAAATCGAAATCTTCAGCAGACACGTATCGTGTTCCGGCCATCCATTTAATTGTGCTGATTGCTGGACGCGGAGGCAACGGCTTCATGACGTCGTAGAGCGCATCTTTGATCGACTCGTTCTTGGTATCTCCTGACATGAAGGCCTTTCCTGACAAAGCCGATCCCCAGATATTAAATAGGGCCGATTCGTTTTTGCCAACACCGAGTAGTACATCACCGTTCATGCAAACAATAGTTCGTGAAGCGTATCTAGGATCAAACGATTTCTCCACGGACAGAGTCGATATTTCCTTCAGACCCGGAAGAGAGTATATTTTAATCAGACCTCCCATTACGACTGTCACAAGAACCAAAGTGTCGCCCTGTCTTAGTAGAGAGAGTCCAGCAGCAAAAACTAATTTGTCAAACGATTTACTCCCGGACCGGGAGTTTGGCAAACGAATGACCCGAGCTTCCTCTGTAGATACCGCGACTACTGCGCCATGAATAGTGATGCCTTCTGGAAGTCGCGAGTGGACAACCGGCGAAGCCGTTGCTGACACGCCAAATTCATAATCAAAAGGAATAATTGACAAAATCTTGCCTTTGATTGTGGTAACGCCGACAAATTGGACTTCATGGCCTCCGTTCTGTGATGGCAATATGCGGAGAGTAATTAGTCGACCATTAGACGTGCCAACGCTCACAATGATAGAAGTAAATCCATCGTTTTCAAGTGCAATAAGCGAAAATTCTAACGACGTCGGAATCTCGATAGGGCTGGGACCGTTGCTTTTCTCACTTGATCGTTTCGAAAACAATTTCCCGGACGAATCTTCAACAAGGCTTGCCACATTCTCCAGATAAATCAGTGTCTGCGTTCTCAAGTCCACGACAGCCACGGTCCCGAATTGGTATCCCACAGCGAGAAAGCCTATGTCACTATTTTTCACAGCGGTAATAGGACCCTGAGCTGGATTTAAAACAAAGACGGGCAAAAACCCCTCTGTCACATTTGGATTGATGCGCCCTGAAATTTGCTGAACTACTGGAGCTTTACCATCTCGATCCACTATCGTCAAGGCTTCCATCCTGCGCTGGATCTCTGTGGAGGAAACGGGCTTGTTAATCCCAAATCTAAAAAATACCAATTCTCCTGTTTCACACGCGACTGACATTTCTCCCATTGCTCCGGAAAATGAAAGCGATGAAACGCGGACATTGATAGAGCGATCTAGCGCATCCGCAATAGACAAATCCAAGATCTGAGAGTTTTCAACTGCTCCGTGCAATGCATCCCACAGTCGGACCCAGCCGTCAGAGTGACCGGTAACTATAATATTTCGCATGTCATAACCTCGAAGACGCGATGGTGCCGGAACGCCACCCGTCAGCATTGGTTCCACACCCTTTTTTCTAGACGACATCATGCCGATCCACTGGTCCCTTCTGACTTGTGTTACACAAAATGTTGTCATTCGTGGTTGAATCCAGCAGAGTGATGGAGGAAACATTGACGCCACAGGCAAGGCGGCACCTGACGGATACTCGATTGAATACAGCTCGCCGGACGAGAGTATAGCAATTAATGCAATTGGGTCCTGACATCCATTATAAAACGGGGACAAGTGAGGAACCATTATAAAATCCACAGGCTCCGCACCTAGCGGAACGGGATAAATTCTTTGTCGTCGCGCCTGAGAATAAAATTCACCCATAGCCTGGTAGGATGTGATCTGGACCACCGGAGAAGGGCCAAAATCCATGTAAGTCAAGCCTTTCAACTGGACATCGGCAGACTCCCCTCCAGCAACGACAAGCGCGGTGTCCGCAGGATTTGACGTGCAGCACCACGCCAACTTATAAATGGGTTCTCTGCGAGGTAGCCCCGCTCCGCCACGCTTATTAGGTAAACTCGAGGAAGCGAAGGAATTCCGTGGAATATTCACGTCCGTGTCTTCAATCGTCCGTGCTTGCAATAGTACGCCTTCCTTGGCATCCCAAAATACGAGAGATCCATCTTCATAGGCTGTCACAATATGATTGCCGGTTGGATGCCAAACTCCAACTGTCAAACGTGGGATTCTTGAACGGTTCTGTAAAGCTGGATTCAAGTCACCTCCCGGCGCGCCCGCGGGAACTTCGTATTGAAGGACGAGTAGCATGTCATCGTCCGCTATGGAATAAACCACCGCACAATGTTCATAGCCTATTAATAAAATATGATATGACAAAGGGTGAATCGCAATGAAGCTAACTGGAGATAGTGTAGCACGCGGAAGCGCCACTTTCTGGAGATTGGTGATTCTATATGGCGTCTTCCCGCCTCGATCGACGTCATAAGCGATAATCAGTCCATTCTCCATGCCAATAAACAGCCAATCTAAAGATGGATCGGTCTCTATCGCAGTGATCCGCGAATTTGCAGAAAACACCGATAGCACGTCACACGTTTCCATAGATAAAACACTGACATTATCATTTGAGTCGACTGCGACAAGATACACCGACTTGACTATGCGCAAAAACTTGATCGTCCTTCCGGGACAGAGATCGAATTCAACTTGCACTCCAGGCTGTCCAAAGACATAAATATATCCAGCGTCAGTACCCGCTGCCAGAAGACTCTGGACAGGGTCGAATGCCAGTGCCGTGATACCTCCATTGATCCCAAAACGCGCAATCTACGGGTATGTCAGCAACAGTTCACTAGGCACTGAACACGTCACTTACGTCATTAAGACCAAAAACTGACGGCGTCAAGCCAGACGAGAGGTCTTTGTTGAAGCCCTTCAGCTTCAGCATTTGGGTGTATAACCAGTTTTCGCCAAAGAATACCGAATCAAGTTATTTGAAGTTGAAATACATGGGAACGATGACCAAGGTCAACCTCCCGGATAATATCACCGCCGGCAACCGGAACACGAGCCGCACAGGACATCTACGCCTTCTGCAATGTGAAGTCATACCGATGAAAATCATAAATTCGAAGTTATATGTCACTATTACTAGTTCACAGATAAATAAGCATTTACAAAGGTACCAATGTTGACGAAAGTAAAACTTTTTAATTATAAGACTTTTTATACATTTAGACCTTGATAGCAGCCTCGAGAGCCTTGCGGCGCTTCTCGAGCTTGGTGGTAGTCTTCGCTCCCATAATACCACCGCCCCACTTACGACGAGCATCCTCGTGCTTCTCAACGAAGTTCGACTTGATCGCAGTAATAAGAGAAGCCAGCTCGGCCTTATCACCCGACCGCACGTCAGTCAAGGCAACAACAGCAGCAGTCTTCTTGTGAACGAGAGTTCCAAGACGAGCCTTGCCCTTGACAATAGCATAAGGAACTCCCAACTTGCGAGCCAGGGCGGGCAGGAAGACAACGAGTTCAATCGGGTCAACATCGTCCGCAATAAGAAGCAACTGAACCTTCTTGTTCTCGATCAGTCCAACAACATGGTTGAGACCGTACTTGACAGTGTAGGGCTTTTCGGACACGTCCTCCTTCTTCTTGCCGTCAGCAATAGCAGTGGCCTCCTTAGTAAGACGCTCCTTCTTCTCAACCTTGGTCTCCGGTCGGTACTTGTTCAAGAGCTTGAAAGCCTGAGTGGCGGTGTTCTTGTCCAGAACAGTCTGGAACTGAGAAATGGCAGGAGGAACCTTAAGTCTGAGCTGAAGGACCTTGCGCTGGCGCTGAAGACGAACATATTCAGGCCACTTAACAAATCGAGAAAGGTTGCGCTTCGGCTGGACGTCCTGGCCGATACCGAAGCTGCGCGGGCGCTTCTCAATCAAAGGGTTCTATACCGTGTCAGAACTTATCCGCAGATTAAAGAAAAATTAAGCTATCATACCTTGGGAGCCTTCTTGCTCGCCTTCGACGAAGGGAACGGGGCGGGGGCTGGCTTTTTTCCTTTTGGCGGCTGTCATTGAGGATGGAGTCAGCAATTATTCTTAACACAAAGAATGCTTTCGCTCTGACACCATGAACCTCTACAGTCTTAACGATTAGCCAAAAGCGTCACGTTTATAAGACTCAGCCTTGAAAACTCAGAACAACAATAAGACTTCGTAATTACTTGCAAAGTCAAATCGCGAACTTCGTTAGTAGATATGGCATCATATTCATGCGACACTTCCTAGAATATTCTAGAACATCAATGCATAAATCAACCAACATCCATTTGGAGTGATCTGATCTCTCGCCCCAGTATAGACGCTCAAGATAGACCACAAAAGTTCAGTTGCACGAAGTCGCCAAATGGCGAACTGTGACAGTCTGCCGACATGCACGTTTGCAACGCTCCGGTTTCAAGATTGCGTAGAGATATCATAGTCGTCGATAAAATGCATTCGCCCAAGCACAGTGTGATCTCACCATTTTTGTTCTGTGTGGTCGTCGAAATGAAGATGTTCCGAAAGATGATCAAAAACAAAATGAGCTGGGATGCAGGAGAGCCGGCGTAGTAACCACCGTGCATCATCGCGGAAGTGGAGCGTGACTGCTGTTTTAGCGTAAAGGTAGGGCTCAGGCTGGGGTGACAGTCACGTGCATAATGGCCACCTGCGTCACTCGGCGCTTCACGTGGCCAGCTAAGTTACCCGGCCCAGATTGCGGAGCTCCGGATATGATCCATCAGATTATGACGGCTGCATTTTGGCATCCGCGAGGGACGTCTTCAGTTGCGTTTGCAACGCGTGCTAGTCATTGTGGATAACTTAGATAATAAATCCGAGATTTGTATTCTCGGTTTTTGCCGTTGCCCAAATTGCCACCTGCCGTATTTCCCGTTTCCTCGCTAAGAGATACCAGCAGAATGGGGTACGATAAGATCGTCAAGGTAAGTGAATGATGACCCTCGTCTTAGATGGAATGGAATATACGCTAACTTTGTGTAGGGTGCTACCAAAATCAAGGTTGGTATCCTCTGTTTTGAGACGGGTTCATGCTTTTATTGCAGGATCTAACGCAATGACATTAGATGGCTGCGCCCAAGTCGAAATATATCGAACCAATCTTGCAAGGTACCGCGGATCCGGCAGATCTTGCTGATATTTTTAGATGCTTGGCTGCGAGAACTCAGGACACTGCTTGGACTGTACGTTACTTGTTATCTGTAATATACTGAGATTGTTGTTGGATTAACATTCGCGCAGATTGTGTACAAGAGCTTAGTCGTCGTACATATTATGATTCGCGAAGGACGGAAAGATGTCGCACTGGAATATCTCTCCCATCATGCACGAATTCTGGATTGCAAGCATATTAGTGCGGCCAATGGTCAGTCCTTTCCTTGGATGTGGTGCATATGATTTTATATTCTAATATGGACTAGCCGGTCGGTATGGAGATATTATACTCCGGTATAGCAGGTATCTTCAGGAACGGGTTCGGCAGTTTGCATCTTTGAAAATCGACTACGTACGCCATAAAAAGGAAAATCCAAATCAAGGTCGTTTGCGATCTTTGTCGGTGGAAAAGGGTCTTTTACGTGAAGTGGAGGGAGTCCAGTCACAACTCCATTACCTGTTGTTATGCAAAGTATGGAATTATTCTACTCGTTGTCGGTTGAGACTTCCGTGCTAACTCATAATAGTTTTCACCAAGCGATGTGACTGATGATATTACTCTCACTGCCTTCCGTCTTCTCGTTCACGACCTTCTTGCCCTACATCAAGCAGTAAATGAGGGCACTATCAGCGTACTCGAACACTACTTCGAGATGTCTAAATACGATGCTCAGCGTGCTCTGGACATATATAACGTTTTTGTGAAACAGATGGACGGCATCGTCGAATATCTTCAAGTTGCGCGAACGCTTGAGAACGCGACTAAGCTGCGAGTACCCAATATCGAGCATGCGCCTACCTCCCTCGCAAGAGCTTTAGAAGACTATCTGAACGATCCAGAATTTGATGTCAATCGACGCCAGTTTTTGGCGCAGAAAGAAATTGAGATATCTTCGAGACGCGGTGACCGCGGTGGCGGACAGACTGTCGGCTCTAATCATGAGAAAATTCGTGAATCAACGGATGCTGGCCCAAAATCCCCGGAGCAGAGTTTGTCGGAATATTTCGCCACCATCGGACGACAAGAGTCGATGTTTCCGGAATATAACAATAACAGTACTGATACGTCTTCAAGTCAAAACTATGTGGGCCAATCTCAAATGCCTATTTATACCAACCTCCAGCAATCCTTTGCAACAGGCCAGTCACCACAAATGGCTGCTCCGCAGACCCAAGTTCCGCTTACTACTGATTTTACTGGCGCTGGATTTGGTGGATATACAAGCCAGTCCGCGTCACTGTCATATCCGCAGAGTCCGCAGGGCCCTCCACTCCCGCAGTTAGCGCAACAACCGGCCAATTTCCTCTATCCTATGCCCACAGCGCAAAATAGCTACAATGGACTATTCAGTGCACAGGCGCTCAGTCAGCCGTCGATTTTTGGACAATTGTCTCAGGTAGACGAGACCCCACAGCAACAACCTCTTGCTTCTCAAGCGACCGGTAGCACGAACCCATTTAGGCAGTCGACTTCATTTACCGGTATTAGTCCGCAATACACAGGGTCGACGTCTCCAGCAGGCTCGTCTAATCCATTTCATGTGGCGAAACCGCCATCCTTTGGATTGGGACCTGTACCGGAGAACGAGCCGACGCCTCCTGCGAGTTTAGTTATGCAACACACTAGCACAAACCCGTTCGCAAGACAGACGTCCATGGCGCCTTCTGCGAGTCCTTTATCTGTACAGACTACTGGTGGAACGAACCCTTTTAGGCAGAGTACAATTTAGCAATATCAAAGTGTGGTGCTGGGATTTCTGTAAGGGTTCTTGTAATAGTTCAGTCTTTTCGTCGATGAGGTTCAGTTTTTTCCATTGTTCTTTCACGTTTGCATATTTCTTCCGCGCTTTCTACTATGTATTATATATAAAGAACTGCGATTTGACCGTTCATCTGATTACTGCCGAGCGATGGTACTAGGAACTTAGGACATTTGGATTGTGTTTTAGAAGCTCTGGACTACTCAATATCCCAGTGGACCATTCACAGCAGGGTGCTTACATAGGAACTGCGCTACATTCGAACCTTAGAAAGGTGCGATAGGCAAGAATATTCATCGCAGATAACTAGATTGATAGCAATAATTATTATTTACCATGCCGCCTTTCGGAGGTACGACTCAAACCTGTGCACGTTGTTTTTCTTTCCCCGCCATGTGATCCGCGACTAAGAAAATTTGGCCTTGCTGAAATCCAACTCCGGATGTTGAGATTGAAACTTCTTCAGGATTTCCTGCTTTTTCAGTTCATCGCTGGATGGCTTCCCCATTTGTTTTTGCTGTTGGTCGAACTGCAATTTTGTCAGTGCATTGGTCGGAAAATGGTGCAAGGATAGTAGTAAAAATTGAATAAGTACCATCATTTTTTCGACCATGCCGCGCGTCTCCCCGTCCAGGTCGCTCAGCTTGGAGTTTTCCGGCTGTATCCTCTTCACGTCGATTTTTGGCGCAGAAGTGACAACATGGGGCCACCATTCCATCGCGTTGGCCTTGGCGAGTGTGATGGTGATTTCCTTTTGGTCGTCCAGGGTCCACGTAGAATCGTCGACTTTGATATCCTTATACAGTTGTCCGACGAGGACGGGTTCCTTGCCTCTTGGTCCAGCCGAAATTGAACCACGCTTGATATCAACTGTAAGATCGCGCGATCGAGAACCTTTGGGAACAGGTACAATGACAGTAACTTCCTCTAGTACCTGGCTCCATTGATACGGAAGGGCTGTGTGTCAAACTTGTTTGTTACTGGCTGTTCTCGCGATGTAACCAGCTGCATGTCAAGAACAAACCTGCCTGCTCGGCCGTTTCTTTTGCTATAGCAGCGGCCTCTTCCTCCTTCGATGGTTCGCGGTCGGGTTCGGCCATGTTGTCAATGATTGTCGCTTGTGTGTGGAGAAGACGAGATTGAGTTAAGTTGGGAGGTTTGGAACGTCCAAAATCGAAACGGGAAGGTGGGAGATAAATGCCGACACGGATCAGAGCGTCTCTGAGTTAGATCTTTGACATTTGTTAAGCTCCGGGAACGGAATGCCCCCTCCAGCAAATGCATTGCTGACGCAGCAGACAGGCACGCTTGATCCAGCACCAGACACTTCGTCAGTGCCCGTCGAAGCCCTCGAACAACTTCGGTTGAGACTTTCACATGTACGAATGCCTCCGTATATTACGCGCAAGTGCTTGCAACTAACCTATAACAGCTTAAACATCTGCTGAATAGAATACAAGCTCAAGTCCAGCAACCGGTTCTTGCACCCTGGCCGACGGTACAATTGCAATTTGTCACAGCGCTCAAGCAACTCGACATATTGTCCGGCACACTGAACCAGTACTCGGATATCTTTCAAGCCACAAATGCGTATCCATTGTCGACATTTCCCGTGGCGATGCGGTCGGGACTTCTGACGACCTTGTTACGAAAACGGCCAGATCCAGAGGTAGAGGACTGGATACGCTCTGGAGATGAAGATGGACGAGCGCAGTTACAGCGCAGAACATCAGACAAGCCCAGCAGAGTATCAGATGAAGATTGGGAACTTGCTTTTGAGCTGGCGATAAACGAAAGAGACCACACGGAATGGGATGCATATGATGACTCGAGACAACTGATAGGACGGGAGACCACGAAGCTGCTCGCAGGAACCGCTAAGATCAACGGAGGCGAAAGCGACGGTGGAAAAAGTGCCAACGAAGCAGAGGCCTCTCTGGAGCAAATACTACGGTACATGTACCAGGGCATTGATGTTCACGAGCCCGTGAGGAAGTTACCGATCGGAGCACCGATTAGAGGGCCCGGAATACGGAAATGAGTATGAAAGGTGCACCAGATGTAAATTCTATTTATATACAATATCATGACGGCGTTCTAATGTTACAGGCATAAAATGGAAGCGGCAGCCGCGGCTAATGATCTTATCGCGGTCCTCGAACGTAGACACCTAGTCTAGTTATTTTTCTTCTCATTGGAGGTCTCAGTCGAGTTCCAATAAACGACCATGAGAAGACCAAGCGCACTGTTCAAGACAACGCCCAATATGGCGCCAATTAAAATGGTCTGGTCGTCTACCTCTTGGAGCGTAGTGAACACCCTGGCCAGGCTTCCCCCCAGATAGGCAAACACGGCCACTGCTGACAATTGGCCTGTGGATTTGTTCCGAACAATCGTAGTGATTTGAGGGATTTTGCTGGCAAGACTCAACGGAATCGCGGCTGCCTGCATGATGGTAAGAGTGGCAGGCGATGGACCGGGAATGGCCAGAATGAAATAGTAAGAAGCAGCGAGCACAACGGGGACGATCGCAACTGCCAAAAATCCTCGAGACGAGTAAACAAGAAGAAGAACAAAAACCAGAATGTCCTGTACAAACAGAAATGCTTGCTCGCCATATGTGCTGAAAGGAAAACCAAAGCGAACGGCATAAGCCAACATTCCAAGGTACGAGAGCGCTTCCAGTAATGTCGAAGAGTTTGAGACGCCTGCTGCCGATCGAGACTGTATAAGTTTAATGATCTGCGGCAATTTGATCACAGCGCTCGCGAAAACAATAGCAAGACCGATGGCCTTACTGACAGCGAGCTTTGTACATGGCAAAAGCGTCTCAGGGAAAGGCGGACTGAGGAAGGCAACGTCGCGAACGAGTAGGTTGTAACACTGCTCGCCCAACAACGACTCTCCAACCTGCACGATGGACTGCGGCAGCGAACGAGTAATTTGCTGAATTGTGGCGGCCATCGTTATTTTTGGACCAATTGGACTCGGGGATCAAGTTCGACAGAGAAGAGGAGAAGCGAGCATAACGTAGGCTTCGTTCTATAAAGTTGACCTTCAATAGGTGAAAGTATACACGGACCACGTGGCTCCTCCGCCTGTCGTCTACACAGATTTAACCGATGCAATGGCCAAAGGATAAAAAGGAAAAAGAGAGATAGATTAGAGATATTGCGTAAAAAAATCTACGATTGGTCAAGCCGACATTTGCTCTGTCCAGATCAAAATAGGCGAGATGCTAAGGTCCAGTCAAAGTAAGGCATCACAGAAACTCAACTTCACATCACCGTCCAATACGAAGTCGAGCCCCAACAGTTATCCTGCGAGAGTTGGATGGTCGGCATCATTTTGCTCGTACATGTAGAGAATGACGGCAGCGCACTAATTGCGACCACAATAGCACCTGCAATGCAGTAGAAAGGCATATGAATACGCCATCCTGCAGTCATCGTCTTAATGGAGACAATCACAGATCAATAGTCGGAAGCACCAACAGCCGGCTGGACATTACAATCAAATGAGAGTGGCAGAGAGGAGCCCAACCTGACCGGCAAGTCGCCGGCGCAGTAACGGATAGCATGATAGCATGATAGCATGTTGATACATATAATTTCGACTGCATGTCGACCGCACCATTGAGATCTCAAACAGGCCGGGCTGGTATCATAGGACAGCAACACAAAAGCCAAACAAAAACCAATTATTGCATGCTGAGATCACAGTTAAGCTGACTGAATCATACTATAAGGAAGGGGTAACGACGGTATGTCTGGCGAGGAAAATCGACTGTCATGGTCTCACAAGCTGTGGTAAAATAACCTCTCGCCTGAGATGGGGTGCGTTTCAGAGCGGTGAGGGATTTCGATATCAAAGTTCGGCTCACTAGGGATTCACAGAGTTTACAGAGTAGAGAAGCGACCTTTGCGGAATATCAAAGAGACAAGCAGCCTCGCAAAATACAGGAAGAGCGCAAAATTTTTTCGTTCATCTGGCGGAGCAAATCGATAGAAATTTTTACACACACAAGTGGCCTGTTTTACCTTTCGTGATGTGATTGACAGTTTGGCGTGTTTTGGTGGAGCATCCATGTGCAAAAAGCATTGTGGCTGCTGTGTGTGACCTCGGTCGGGATCCGAACACTATGATCAGGGTCATCCGCAGCCACCGATGAGAGCTGCAGTAACCTGGTCCCACTGTTCATTTGTATGTGTGAATCACAATCATTCAAAATACGGCTAGTATCCCGTCAGAATAGACAAGATACGCACGCCGTCAAAATAGCCAGGCCCAAAACGGGATAAACACAAACGATAACGCCACACTCTAATCAAGCGCTGCCTAAATAGCTCCCAGTGAGCGAGAACTGTGAAGTCACAAAATAGACGGCAAGTAAATTTATGTTGCGTTGCTACTCTCGCCATGTGGGCAACGACTATTGAATGCAAAAAATACCGTGATCATCTTTGCAAACACGAACCAATACACTTGAATATCAAAAAGAAAAAAAATCCAGAGCTCAGCAGAATCGCTTGTACCATATTGTGCAGCTTGTCACCAAAAGCGCCTCGCTAAGATGAAGTAGACGAAGATGCTCACATAAATCAAAGTAAAGAAGATTGATGATCATGTTACATACGGGAAGCAAGTCCACAAACAAGTTAGTCTATGCCGAGCTTGCCGTATGGTCACGCGGTCAGAGGCAACCAAAAGAACCAAACGAATAGTGGTGTTGATTGGAAATCTCATGTGCGGCGCGAGGAGGTAGTGGGAAAAAAAATTTCGTGTTCAGAGTGTCAAGTCAAGTCACTAACTTGAACTTATGATACAACTACAATAATTTAGTGCACGAAATTCTTGTAATTTATGTGCGCTCTCGCTCAAATAAGAAAACTAATTCTGTATTTTGCTGATCTCCTTTGACGAATGACAACGGCCCAGGAACAAAAGCACACTTTCCGCACGGCCCCTCCCTCGAACAGAATGGAGGCATCAGTGAACAGTAGTGTTGTGTAAGGGATCCGTGATCCCTACACGACTCCCTTACGCTTACTACTATACTTTGC